>JAUESI010000033.1:5441630-5452415 GCA_032275145.1 Synergus laeviventris | reverse complement strand
GTCCTAAATTTTTATTAAAATAAAAATAACAATTTCAAAATCATTTTTTTAATAAATGTAAATATTTAGGACCAGATAAACATACCTCAATAAATTTAGAAGTAACGTTGCAGAGAAAAAAATGTCGATAAGGTAGGGATGGAATTAGTAATATATTAGTAATATACCTCATCTCTGTCATTGCAAAGAAACTAATTGTAAATTATCACATACTACAAATTGTTTATCTATTTTTATGTGTCTAGGAATTAAATATAATTTTATAATATGATCTGAATCTTTTTTTATTTAATTAATTGTTTTTTTAATTATAATATTTAACAAGGTTCCGAATAAAATAAAAAAATATAAGTTAATTTTAATCATATACTTTGGTACAAGTGCATTACTCACGTACGTATAAATTAAAAAAAAAATGATTACTCAATAGAAAAGCAAAAATTTGTCGGGACTAAAAATTCTCAACAATACCGATCACTATAAAGATATATGTGTTGTAAATAAGGTAACAGTGAGTTTGCCGTAAGTTGGCTTCTAAACTTGCGCTCATTCGTAATGCGAATAGCTAAAAGTAAACAATTAGTATCTGTACGCTCGAGCAATATATCGGTTGCATTCTCAATTCGCACTTTCTCGTCTCGTATTACAATTTCGAATCCCAGCTAATCTATTACCGTTTATTGATAAGAAAAATGAAAATCATTTTCTTCTTAAATACTCGAAAAGTTATAAAAAGTGTTGACTTTCTAATCAAATTTTAAACGTGCGCGAGTGTGAGTGAAGTATTTTTATAAATAAAGAGTAATCTTCGGGAAATATAAATCTATAACAAAATTATAGAAGAGTCCTGAAACAGTATGTAATTAATAATAAATATTATCAAAAAATAAATCGTATATCCAGCAGAAGAATAACTAAAATTGTTTAGCATTATCGAGGTAATTATCATGGTCGTAAGTATTACGATCGACGCCAAGTTGAAGAAAGAAAATGTCATTCTCCAGGGAATATTTCTGCCGAAAATATTTTCACGCGGCACCTGAACCTGAAGTTGTATCCACAAGTTTTTATATCAGGGTATTTGACCCTGTCTCATTTTTCGTATACTTTCACTCGATACATAACTGTTACATGATAAAAAAAACCAATACGCAATCTCTACAAGGTCTTACCATTTATACCTTTTTTAAAAAAAAACTATCATTAAGATTTTATATCTGAATATGAGAATATTGAACGCTTGAATCTCAATTAAATTATTGATATAATTCACTGCTCTTACAATTAGTTAGTGATAGCCAGTAAAGACAATGATATTGTTTCTCTCTGATTCAAACAAATTCAATTCAACTGCTAAACACAGTATTGGAAGATCTTATATTGCTAGCATGGTAGTATTGGAATTCAATTAAAAATAAGATCCTTATCCAGCCATCAATAATTTTTATTAACGGAAGAATTTTTACACTTATAACTGTGAAGAAAAAGTGGAAATTCCATGGTTAGCACTGCATGTTTTCCTTTCATATTTTGTAACGGGTCGTCGCTACTGCAGTACTGCCGGTACTTTACGGAAGGAATGGTAATGAGATTCGTTATATCGCCATAATAATAAATGTTTCATAGAATACACAATTATTGTTTCACAATTGAATCGTATTTTTATACAATTATTTCCTTTTATTCACCTATGCGTTTAATTTTTCTCATATACCATCAAAATTCTGAATTACATACTTCTTATGAAAATGATAAATTAAAAAATTTGACTTCTATCAATACAGTTTACTTTTCAATATAATATTTTTCTCTTGCAAGCATTCTTGTACTTTTTGATAGACATCTTTCCTCTTCCTTCCGGATGCACTATTAATTGGATCTCTCGATAAACTAGAGAGAGAGTTTTTGCATTTCAAAGTGGAAGTTTACGCACACTGCTTTATATTTTATAATAACTATACATAGATATATATGGAATATATTAGCAGATATTAGCGTCCTTGAGATACCTCTCATTCGTGAGATCATGATGTGTATGATGCATATGTACAATTTAAGTTCGATGCACTAAGACTTTATGAAGAGATATTTCATTTTTTCCATTGACATTTCTTCTCTGCTTATAACTTATGCTACTTCAAATACTTACTTTCGACAATATTTCTAACAAAACTTGTTATTGACCATTATCACTTTTTCACACTTACAATTTTAAAACATTAAATAAGACTATTTCTAAACGTTAATACTAATTTTTGCTCGCTCAAGTTTATAATAATACGTACAGAAATACCATCATCTTTTATTATATAGTAGAAATCTTTATAACAGTACGTACCGATAACTTTTTCGTGGACAAATTCATGGACAAATTATCTAGCACCAGAAAAACCAGGTTTAATCAGGGGGAGAATTGTGCATCATTTCATTTTTTGTGAATTTTTTTATGAATTAAATTTCTCATGGCAACAGGGTAGTGGTCCGGTTGAAAGTATATATGCGTATACTGGCGATAAGTCCTGCATAACTGCATTACTGCACTTGCTTAACTCAATACAACACATACAACACTACAGTATCTTGGTATATAAGCCTCTTAAATCTCAAAAGCAGATGCCACCATTGAGATTGACCACTCTCTATTTCCGGTTCATACACATTACACCTCAAGATTCATCTCAATTCACCTCTCCTGTGAAATTATTAGATCAGCTTCTATGTGCAATTCCCAAATTAAAATTTATAGAAATGACTGACAGCGCACGAGGTGGCGACTACAGAATTAATGATGATGTCTCTATCTCTGCTTTTGCATGGGACCTCTCTGGCTACCCGTATAAAAAGTTAAATTATTTAAACTATGTGTTTAACGTGGACTTAAAAAAGTAAGTTTGTAAGTTTTTACGGATTCATATAATTTGGAGCAGAGAAAATAATTAAAAAGTCGTTTTTGAAAGGAATGTTTGCATTCGAGGTACTTATTGCTTGACAGTCGTGTTGTTTTGATCTTAATTGTTATGACAGTTACACACAACCTTATTTTTTTAATTTTTCGATTTTAGTTGAGAATTATGGAGAAAAGTAAGTCAAAGGGTGTAAGAGTTTGCTGTATGATTAATTTTAAAAACAGGTAAAAATACGAATACGAGATAGACAGCGAGTGTCGTCTGCTAGGAAGTAAGTAAAAACACTGAACAGAGCCACTTTATATTCTGTTTAATATTTCTGTTTCTGCATTCATGAATATGAAATTTTTTGATTTTATATCTAATGCATTTTGTGATCTTTTACAGAAACAGGTTTAGTTTTCATTGCATCAGATCTTTAAAAAAAAATCAAACTATTTTCCACAAGGTACGTGCAATGCTTTTGTACGTGCTTTTGTACATCACCATTAGTTCATTAGGCCACCGCTGCGCTACCGTCTAAGCGCACATAAAGAAAAGGTTTCGTTATAATTTGTAAAAATTTTGTTTTAATTAAAAGAACCTTTAGAAGAGATTTCTAGACTCGTACCTGAAAGATGTACTTAACAAATTGTATGCTTGCTTAGTGATAGGATTAACGTATCTGATGATACCGCAATTAAGTTCGTTCTCGTTCATTAGACAAGATACATCTTTTCTAACAACTAGCACTGCCTTCACATTATACGCTTTCACAATAATTGGTCTATCAACTGGAAATAAATTATTCTTCAAAATTCATTAAGACTTGTTGAAAATCTTTAAAAATTCATCAAACTTCCACTAATTCAGAAGTCTTATGCGGGACTACAAACACGATTCATTCATTCATTCATAATAACTTCAAAGTTTCAAAATGAGCAGGGTTTAATTTAAAAGGTATATCTTAATTCACGGAGAAAAAAAATGGCTGAATTTACTTTTTAAAATATTAACATGTGCTCTGAAAGTTTTTTTCCTGTAATTTAGTAAGTTTTACTATTTAAAATTGTATAATTTGTGCTCGTTTCTAATATTATCAAGATATGTGCGTATTGTTTCAGATTTATATTAAAGATTCAAGTTTAGATAAGGCTTTGAAAAACAACTGTTCTTTATCAACTTTTTTGTAAACATACAATTTAAATAAAATTGTATAGTGAAAAATCAGTGTATGAAAAACAATTTAATTTCAGAAACCGACATTTGCAATTTTTCAGATTCTTAAAATTCTTCTCAGAATTGTACACACTGCGAGTTAACATACTGCTAATCCACATATTCGAAATGTTGAAATAAGAACTTCCGTAATATTGCAGAGCTAACAAAATATCTATAGGGCACCTACTGATTCCGTAATATTCGTGCGAATTAATAAAAATTAATAAAAATTGAAGCTAAAGAACGGACATTATATCCGAATCTCTTTTTTTTTATTAGTTCAATTTTGTCTATTTCAATTTCAGTAAGTATAATTTTAATATTGATATTTTCTTTAAAAACACAAACTCAATTGTGCAAGGCTTGAATAAAATATTGCAAGTGACCAAACATAAAAGGTTTATCAAATCCAATCTCTAGAAATTCAGCGTTTTCGTGACTATTATATATACGCTCAATTGCTGGAACAGGAAATAAATGTATTACACGAATATCGTGTGTGTTAAATAAGAATTTAGAGCATTTAAAGATTGTAAATTAAATATTTCCTTTGTCCAGTCACTTTGTTTTTATACAGAAATAAATCTCTAGCTTCAATAATTAATAATGAGGAGAATTAACGATCTTGTAAAATTATTACGAATGCTAAATAATATTTTGAAATGAAATATTAAATTTGAAAAAACAGGTCATGTCCCGGTTAGCGGCTACAATGATTATATTTCTCAATGGTAAAATATTCATCAGGTGAATGACATTTTTTGAATAGTTAATACTTAATAAAACATCTCTAACATAAGAAGATTTATGAAGTCTTCTCCACCACTGGAAAAATATGAAGTTGATAAAAATCTGAATAGTTATAAAAAAGATTCTGTGATGCAGCAATATTTTTTCATAATAAAGACGTCGGAAAGTCGGAAGCCATTGACGGATGCACCTCTTGCCCAGCGAAAGATTCTAGGCGCAGTTCAGTACTGTTATATCAGCAGCTCGAGGCTGACGTCAAACTTCTACGGTTCAAATAAACGTGTGGACGATAGACAGTTTCTATACGGGAGTTTTAAGTCTTTCACATGCACCTCTGCCTTCATAAATCAATTTTCATACACACAAAAATTAAAAATAGTAAACTATAATCAAGGACGTTAATTAATAAACTAATCATTAATTAATTAATCATCTTCAATCCGTCAAATATAAAAATTCTTAAACCGGTTAGTTGATATAGAAACATCAAATTATTATACATATCAAAAAATAAAGATACAGTGAATATAAAATATTCGTTTTGGAAAAAAAGATGAAAATGTGAAATGCATGTGAACTAATAAAAAGTGAGAAAAGTATAGTGATAATAATGCATACAAGATTGTATATGTGATTGATAAGGAGATCGAAGTGGAAATGGATAACGATGAGGTGCAATGACCGTGAGATAAAATTGAAAGTATATCATAGTAGGGACGAATCTCGTTGCTATTAATTGTTATGAAGTGGTGAAGATAATTTCCGGTACGTGAAGATGTTGTGCTTAAAGAAGCGGAGGACTTACAGTTTCACACAAGGAACATGTAATGAACTTCCGAGGAGATCGAAAAGGGATAATCTATATAACGAGGCCTTGAATAATGCCGTTACAACACTGCCTCGAAAGCACAGGTGAGTCATATTTATACATTAGTCTCATAAAAAATTACCTCTTATTAGCTTAAAGGTAAAAAAACATCACAGACAAAACTATGCTTCAGTGCCTCTGTAATAAAAGCTATAATTATCGCAGCTCGTGAGCGTTAAACATTTTTCAATGTCTACTGATAACGATTTTTCAAGAATTCTTCATGTACAAAAAACGTTAGATAATCAAAACTACTTCAAATAATATATAAGATTATTTTTCTCAAGTCAAACATATACTCTTAATTTTTAAGTTATAGATAACCACTTCCAAAAAACAGAAAATATTTTTCAGTTTTAAAGCATAAAAAGCATAATGGTTTAACAAAATAGTTGAACGTGAATTTCAGGATAAATAGTCGATACTTTTCCATCTATATAGTTATTTATGAAAAAATTATCTATTTGTATGAAAATTTCGGATGCCACGGCTTTATTTTAAATTTTTAATGCCTCTGTGGATCATGTGATATAATTATTTACTAGTAGCAAGCCTTATTTCGTTTCCTCTGGCATTATATATATATATTATTATTATTATATCTTTGCTGGTTAAACAATTCTCCTCATGAAGGACGCGGTGAGGTAAAAGTAAGTAAAAGTAGTTCAATAAGCTGAGCTCCATGAAATAAAATAAAAATTCTTGTATACGCGTAGAATAATAGTAATAATAACAACAACAACAATAACAATGGGAAGCATTAGGACATTTTTTGACCTTAAAATGCCTGGAGTCACATTTATACGAACACGTCCCACAATCGCCTCGAAAGATCTTCCGTAGGTGCAATATAATCGTGTTTATATTATTCGTCTTCTCTATTCTCTTCAGAGATTTTAAATGGCTTCATTGACTTTCGTCTTAACAGAAAATGCCATCCGCTCATCTCTTATCTATTCTAGCTCATCGTAAATGAAGGAGACCAATTTACACGTGGGCTGAATAATTTTCCATTTATTTCAGGGAAAATATATGACCTACATGAAAAAAAATGTCCTAAAATATTTTTAAATAGCAGAAATATATCCTGCATAATAAAATTCAAGATCATTTTGTGACTGCTATATGTATTTTTATTAGAAAGGAATGAACAACTCTCGACAATTACAATTACATATAATATGAATGGCCTGTTTACTGATACAAAAATGGAAGTTGAGAACCTTTTATTTAATTATCTACGGATAGAAAATCCGATTGTACAAAGGCTATTAATACTTTATCAAATGATTATATTAATATTCTCGTTCATTTATAAGCAATCATTAAAGTGATATATCTTTGAGGACCTTTTTCTCTGAAGATTTTAAAAATCATTCTTCATTATTCTCTTCTTTGTATGATTTCTTTTTGAATTAAACCTCTTGCCATTGAAACATTTGTAACACTGTATGCCTTTCAACTCAACCTTGAAAGTAATACGTTTGACTTATAATAATTCCAGAGTTGTCGTTTACAAAATCTCAAAATATTTTAAGTTGTGAAAATTTCCTAGGAATAAAGAAAGTTTGACTAATGAAGCTTTAGAAAAGTTAAAACTTATCCAAGAGGTAACAATGCAATATTTCTCAAAAGATGTCCTTTCTCATTCTCACAAAAGAATGACAGACTCTGCATAAGAAAGTCATATTTTAACATAAGAGAGTTATTATCAACGGAGTACTTCATTATATTATCCAGTAGCACCCCAATGTACAGCTTACTTTACGAGAAAGAAAATTACGTGGGGTAAATAGCGGGCATTAGGTCTGCTAACTGCGACCGCATACTCCATCGTGTTATAGTCTGCTGTGAGAATCTTTCGAGAGTAGTCTTGAATTTAACATGCAAACGAGTCCGTTAGACTGTCTGTACCCGTGCGTAAATATTGTGCGATCTTCTGAAAAATCATACCTTACACATCATTACACCTGACACAGGGTTACAGTCATCATCTTTAGAGAAAGCTGACGTTAAAACCACTGCATTAGTGCAGGTGAATTACGGTTATCTATTTTTATCCAGAGTCAAGGTCTCTTTGACCTAAACAAGAGAAGCTCTCCTCTTGTATCAGGGCCTACATGCAATATTGTATATTTGTGCACCGTACGTAGGTGCCTTATACCGAAAACTAATCCGATATAAGATGTTCCGAAATAAATGTCAACGGTGTAACTTGAAATAATTGTTTATTCATTGAACGTTGTTGAGAATGATGTGTTTGTACATGTATTAGCAAGATCCTTATTCAAAGAGAGCGCTTAACTAACTTTTATAATATAATGTAGCGTATATGTGTCTCGAGACGAGGTCGAGTGTTCGGTTTGAACGTTCGAAGAGATCTGATCTGAAAATTTTGGCATGAACATTGGTGGTAGCGTTGGTTTGTTGAACTCTCGTTTCCACCTCTGCAGGGAGACCGTTGATCCCTAGCAATGTTAACGTGATATTGATAAGGTTACGTGCAGGTAGCTCTATCTATCCAACCAAGCGAATTCCTATAAAGTATGAATTTCGAAGAGAGTGATGATCTCAACTATATTCTAACGAAATAAGAAATATTAAGGAATTTATATTTCTATAAAATACACGTGCGCGTATTCAATTTGTATAATACCAAAGATACAATTGACTATGAGGTTGTATCAACTTTTGTGCTCATTCAATGAGCTGTTTTTTTTATGTAAATGCAACTTTATTGTGAAAAAATGGTTACAAATGAATCATTCAAAGTATTCCCCATCGTTATAGCTTCAAATCATAAGGAACCCAAGATCATTGTTTTTGAATTTTTGATTCATTCCCAACGCTTGGAAATGGCTTGGCGGGTAACTCCTATAATGCTGAAGCAAGCTCTTCTTGTGTTTGACACGGATCCTCATCGAGCAATGCCTCCAATTCAGCGTCTTCGAAGGTTTTTGGCCTTCCTTCACGCGGACGGTCGTCATCATCTAAATCACCGTCTTTGAAGAGACGGATCCCATCACGACACGTTGTTTCACTTAGAGCAGCACCTCCGTAAACTTTTTGGAGCTCTCGATGCGCTTCAGCCGCCGTTTTCTTCGAATGAAAGAAGAAAATCAACACTTCCTGCAAATTACGATTATTTGGTACAAAATCAGACATTTTGCCACAACTAAAAGCATATGACGACAAAACGAAATCACAAATGTATCATAACGGTTATGTTTGGTTGATGACGTTTTGAATATATGTCAAAATCAACCAGCACTTACTGCTGGAGCCATCTATTGACCAACAGCGGGAACTTAGTTGCGCGCCTAATACATATATATAATTTTTCAATGGGCGAATTAACCAAATTGTTGTTTATTAGAAAAAAAAATCATTTTTAGTAATCGCTCAAAGCTATTTAATTTTAATTTTAATGTAAGACTAAAAGAAAGAAACTGTTAATGCTTTTATATTTTTATTACTGCAGCATTCAACCCTGTAACTTATCCTGTTTACACGTCTTGCACAAGTGCCGAAGCTCAAAAGGAAGGTTATTAAGTTTATTGCGGCTATCATAAATTTTTCACCCGAAAACTTTAATGTGCCTATTAAAACAAAATTTCTCATTTTTACTCAATTTTTCCTATTGTTTTTCATATCTAAGTTAAATATTTATTATATTTTTATTTCTATAAATCAGTTTATGAATATTCTCAAATATATTTTTTGAAACTTTTAAGTAAAACAAGGGTATTTAAGGCACGCTAAGAGTCTCCAAATATTGCTATTTTGTATATTTTTTATACATCTAATATTTTCATTTAAACTGTTTACGGCATTCAAATTAAATGAAATGGTCCAAAATAAAGAAAGTAAATATTTTTTTCTTGTAAAGAACAATTTGGTGAAGCCGCCCATTGAAAATTACAAAATGTACATTTTTGGAGCCCCCCAGTCTAATATATATTATATATATATATATATAGATTTTCTTATTTAAAAATTTAGATTAGTGTATTTTTTACGACACAAGAAACCTCTTACTTTCTTACATCAGCTTTGATTTTTGATAATTTATAAAGACAGATAAAAACGAAAATTTTCAAAATTACAAATACCTATAATTTCCTTACTTTTCAATTAAATGCATTAGTCATATATAGGTCAATCGATTCGCTTCGATACAAGGAATCTTTATTTTTTTTACATCAGCTTTAAATTTTGATTATTTGCGAACTTATAGTCGAAAAATCAATTTTTGAAAATTTCAATTGACCATAACTTTCTACTTTTTCAACGAAATGCATTAATGTAGGTCAATCGATTCGTCTTGACACAGGGAATATTTTTTCTCTTTACATCAGCTTTGAATTTTTATTATCTGAGAACTTAGTCGAAAAATATATTTTACTAAAATTATAAAAGTACATAAAAACATTTCACATAATCTTTTAAAAGTCATAAGAATCTTTATAAGTCACTTAAAATTCCATGAGGAACTTTAAATACACCTATAGAGTTCGTTAAAATAATCCCTTAAAAAGTTGTAAAAATTCCTAAAATTTCTAAAAATCTCATAAAACTTTTAAATTCCTACTCTCACAATCTGAATAGGAAGAATTTAAAAGTAAACTAGTGGCCTTAAGTTTGACTATTGAATTAGTCATTTCACCACTTTCTGTACTAAATGAAGTAGTAAGTCACCTATATTACCAAAGTGAATTAGTAATAATAACTTACTAATCTATTTAGCAGTCTGTATTTAGTATGTATCTGTATATTCGAAAATTCTTTTAACTCCTGAATGTGTGTGAAAAAGGATTATTACCGTTGACTGCTATTCTCTTCATTGTTAATGTATGAGGAGGCTGTAAAACTCGGTACAAGGAAGGCTCGTGGAATCTATGGCGATGCTTTGACTATATACATATCGCGAACGGTACACACATATGTATCTCATGGGATCCTTAGATACCACAGGTAAACACGCATATATATATATATCCACAAATGTTATGCGGTAACTGGTACACATGTTCCGTGTGTTCGCCTTACAGTCAGTATCGT
>JAUESI010000033.1:5422645-5438858 GCA_032275145.1 Synergus laeviventris | reverse complement strand
TAAGGCTTATATATATTTCCCTTTTCTTCCATAGGGCGAACGTTGGGTGGGTGGTTTTGAGGAGAGTTTCGACTCTCAAATTCAACTCGCCTGCGACTATCACGAACCTCGAAAGATCCGTCCTTTTATAGGCCATCCACCCCCATGAAAGTGTCATGGAAAGGATGCCTCTCCTTCAGCTTTCCCTTAACAAAAAATCTTCTGGAATTTCGTGGAAGATTTTTTTTTATCAGTGGAAAGTTTTGAGAGCTAGTAAAGGTCCAGTCTGCTGGAACCCTTTCTTTGTCGCGCTTTTTTCTGTTATGTTCGTAGGATTTCTCTTTCGTGCTTGTTCAAACTCCATCTAAGTGTCGTTATAGAAAAACGAAAGTATTTTCTTATAGAATCGAAAATATTTCTGGAATTATTGTCTGGAAAAAAATGGGTAATAAAACATGCTAAACAACATCTCTCCTTAAGTATGAATTAGAGTTCTGTCTTTTTGGGGGAAAAGCAGCCAAGCTTTTACCGGGGCAGTTCTCTTCAGGCATGACATATAGTCCCTTGCAATAGTCCCCTGAGCAATAACTATTTCAAACTGAGAGAAGTAACTCAGAAAATATAGGGCAAATAGGCGACACACTCCCACACTTTCTCTATTTGTACCCTCAATCAGTGCTTTGCTTATGCCCAGGTGACTTGACCACTCATACCACGCGGTTCCGGACTTTAATTAATGGCCGGGAAGAAATTCTCCGGGGAGACTTGCCAACTTCTGAGACAAAGACAAGAGACTCTAATTCTCGTTTGGGGAGACTTGACAGTTCTCGCCCTGATATGGACCTAGTTAGCCCGCCTAGATTAGACGGACTAGATAAGTCTGCCCCAAAATTTTTCCTCACGGGGAATTACCCTGGGTATAAGACTAGCCCACTCTTCCAAAGGCAAGAAACTCATTTACAATTGTGGAGAGATGTCCTGAGAGATATTTTCCCTCGGATTTTGCAGCTTTTTCTTCGAGGCAAAGAACTCTAATTGTATATATGGTATATACTTTTAACTATTTATAATGCGAAATGATATTCCTGATATAATTATTTCAGTATTATGTAGATCTGATTAAAACACACATATGTGTAGAAAATATCATATGTGTGTAGTCCATCAAATCCTTTCAGATTACGCAGAAAATTAATTGAACTTGTTCGTGCTTTATGTAAATTACATTAACAGGAGTAGCAAGCTCGATTCGTTGAATAAATATACAAGGTTGGTCTGTTGTTCATGACTTTCTGTGGAAATTACTACATTGAAAGAGTGTTTTACTCAATTACCGGAACCATAATTCCAGGGGAAAATTTGCAGCTTGGCTACAATTAAACCAGCACTTTCAGTCAATTTTTTCTCTTGGGTGCTCTATTGAAAGTAAAAAGATAGAAAAGGATAGACATTTTTTAATAGAGAAGCTTTTTTATTACTCCCACGTACACAGTTTGCATTCATCAAACGCTTTTTTTCTATCCTTGTGTGTATCCGTCGTTTTCACTAGGCTCTATCTTTTCCTATCCTTCAGTCTATCTCTTCTCCAAAAATTTCATTCCCTTATTCATTTTTTCTATTTTTTTCTCTCTCTGTCTATCTGTTCCAAAAAAAAAATTTGAATATCTTTCTATCTCCCATATTCAATCATAATAATATTTTAAATACAATATTTCGTTTATACAGATTATTCTCATCTTATCACTAACACATATAAACCAATATCACTCATCCAAAAGAGCAGTATCCCAACCTATTCATTGCTTATTCAACTTTATCCTTTTGAATCTCTCTTATATCTATAACCTATATCTTTAATTTCCTCATTTATGTGTCATCCATCCATCTCTATCCCTTTCAATCTTTAATTTTTTTATCGAAGACGGATCTCTTTTAATCCGCTCTTCTCTATCTCATAGATATTATTTATAAAAAATTTATAAAAAAGATTTAAATGATTGTAGAAGGATAGATATATGGATAGAAATAAGTTATGAATTGAAAAGGATAGGTTTTCTAGTAGATTGTAGAAAGCATAGAAAAGGATAGAAAGGTAAAGATTGAAATGGATAGACTTAGATAATATTCTTCAAGAGAGATAGAAAAGGATAGAAACGATTAGATTAATGATAGATATGGATAGAAAGGTAAAGATTAAATTGAATAGACTTGGTCATACAGTTCAAGAGAGATAGAAAAGGATTGAAATGATTATATAAGAATAGATATGGATAAAATGGTATAAATTGAAAAGGATAGGCTTTTTCTAATATTTGTAAAGGGGATCGAAAATTATAAAGGTTAGTAGTTTAAGAATACACATGGATTGAAAGGTAAAGAGCGATAGAAAAAGATTGATTTGGATAGGCGAAGAATAAGGATAGGAAATTATTGACGAAGATAAACGAAGGATACAGAAGGATAGAAAAGCGGAGATTCAAAAGAAAAAAGGTTACTGTAGATTAAAAAAAGAGATAGAAGTAGATTGGTATGGATTGGGAAGGATACATTTTGTTAAAATTGTCCTTTCAATTTCAATCCTGAAGATTGAAAAAGATTCAAATGGATAAACTTCATCTCTTTTTACTTCCAACAGTGTGTCTATTGACTGACGGAGAACGCTATAAATTTCATTAAGTTAAATTTGATTGTCTCTTAGTTAAACTTAACTACTGATTAGTGTGCTTTATATTATGCAGACTACTAACTGATCTTTGTGAAGTGGAATTTTAAGTCAAAACTGGTTTCAATTCGTACCAGCGTTGCTCGCTGACCACGTGGTGTTAACTTGTAGAATAAAAGGATATTGTAATTAGACACTGCTCTTTAATTAAAATTAAAATGAAGGAACTAGTTAGGTTGCATTGTGTTTTAAGTGAAGTGCTTAAAAGCTGCCTGTATAAAATGAATTTAATTAATGTACGAATTGCGATCTTAGAGTAAAAGGAAAACGCGAGATCTCACGTTGGGCGAGAACTAGTTGTTCAGCAACAAAAATGCGCACGCAACTCGTCAAATATCGACCCACCTGTCAAGCTATTTCGTCACGTAAAGTGACTTTAGTCAAGACAAATTTGAATTTAAAAATGTACACATCAGTGTGCAGACTGGAAATGTAAATATATAATCTTTTTCGGTTCTTATGTCCAATAGTAGATATTCTCTTTTTTCTGCTTCGTACACCTGAGCCAGACCTTCGTCAAAAAAGTTTTAGAACCTTGACGGATATTTCAAGGTATTCTGACATTTTTAAAAATGTATTCGAACCGGGTCAGATTTTCGGGCTGGTCCGATCCGACCTCAAGTCATTTTGGGCACGTCAAACATTATTATTGAAGATCAGCCTTGTATAAAAATTCGAGTGTGACATTTAAATAAAAATGACAAACAGAATATATGCTTGAAAAACCTTGCTTTTATACCAGCCTATCTTTTGAGACATGTGCTCCTCGTACATATTGTGTAATGCTTGTGTTTAGCAAATAGTACGCGTATGTTTGGTACCAATAGCTACCACGGAATCACCTCAGGTTGAAACAAGTTATTCTTTAGATCTCAATAAGTGTGTTTTTTTTTGCGTATTTCAGTTTGAGTATATCATAATATTTTATGATATAATTTTTAAAGTGCATATTAAGTAATAGGAATCATGTGAGTTTTTTAATCTATGTAATATATATGTTGAAGCTGAATGTCTGTATGTGATCTGCATATGCGTCCACATCGTCATGCATTTTTCATAAATTGGTATTGAGAATTAATTGTTTTTAAATCCTTTTTAAAAAATTTTTAATCTCCTAGATTTCCTCGTAATTTCTTAATATCAAAAAAACAATTCATAATCGTTTGAAAAATATTATGAAATTATTAAAAACCTCTTAAAATCCCGGGAAACGCCAGGTAAATAAATTTTTACTGGTATTTAAGGGATTTCAGAAGTATGTAAAATAACTAGTGAAATTCCTGTAAATTTTGTAAACTCACTTGATATTCCTTAAAATAATTTTAAATTCTATGAAATACCTGGAAATTCAATGTAATATTGTATTTTAAATTTTGTAAAATCTTTTTAAATTCCTTAACATTGTTCAAAATTCCATAAAATATCTGAAAATTCAAGGATATTTCGACAGTCCCTTTAAATTTTTTTAGATTCCATAAAACCGCAAAATCTTGCAACTTTTAAACTTTTTTGAAATACTTCAAAATCTTTTGATATCGTTTGAAATCCTTTTAGATATCTTGATATCTTTGAAATTTCTTGCAAATACTTACATTTTTTGGTATTCATTTAAAAACCATTTTAAGTTAGTTGTAAAGATTTCAACGAAATTCAAGAGATTTAAAGAGAATTCAAAATATTTCACATGATTTTTATGGATTTCAATAAATCTATTAAAAAAGGAAATTTAATAGATTTTAATGAATCTAAAAATATTTTTTTACACTTTGAAATTACTTGAGAATCTTGAAAGTCTTTTAAATCTTTTAAATACCCACAAATGCAATTGAAATCTCTTGAAATCCCTAAAAATCTTGAAATTCTTAAAATCTTGTGAAACCTCTCGAAAATTCTCTGAAGTTCATTTTCAAACCGTTAGAATTCTTTAATATCGTTTAAAATCCTTTAAAATACTTAACAAAATTTTTCAATTACTTGAAACTCATCTGAATTCTTTTAAAATTCTTTCAAATCACTTGAAATCTCTTGAGATCCCCTTAAATTCCTTAAAACCACTGCAAATCTTTTGAAAATCCTTAAAAACTCCTTAAAACCACTTTCAATTTTTTTAAATTAAATAATTAATCCATGAACAGTTTTATTTTTGTAGGGTATTGACCAGTTTTCACTACTTGAGGTATTTACTAAATTTCAAGCGAAGCGAAGCGTATAATTTGAAAAATAAAACTCATTTAAATTACTTGTAGCATTTTATCAATAAATTTAATTACATGTTAAAACTTTACGAACCTATAACTATGTTGATTTTTATTTGGATCAGGATTTTTATTTGTACGCGGGATGTCCGTACAAATTAAGCTTTGAAATTTCCCTTGCTGTGATGTACATTTACTGCTGTGATCATGGATAGGGTCTCTCCAGGGATAGTTGGAACAATAGTGGTCGAGCTGTGATTGGTGTTCTGAAACCACCAATCATGTGTCACCATTTTCCCACAAAAGCAAAACGGAAGTGACGCAATTTTAAATTGAAGCAATCTGATTGGCTTAAATTTGAACCTCCTGCCAGTAAACTCGTCCCACTTCCGCCTCATTTTTGCGGAAAATATATCTACCCTATTTTGGCCAAAAAAAAGCATCTTCTGAGTCGAAATAGTTCTAAAATAAATAAATTAACCACGTTCTGAAATAACTTCCAGGATGAGGTTTAAATATTTCATAATTAAAGAATTCAATTTATTTTAGAGATAATCACGACCCTTTTGACTTTTATAACTCTAATCTTACAATTAATAACGGAAAACCTTTATGTAGTTTTCATAATCACTCTTTATATAGGTTTTCATGCTTATTGCCAGTTCCCGGAAAATATTGGAGGTCCTTGCTCATAAGTACTGTAATCCGCAGTAACAGGGCACCATTCTTATAAATCTTCATATTAATATATGTACATCTAAATGAAAACCTATTTTTAAACTCATGACGTTTTATGTTTATATATATATATATATATATGGTATAAAGCTCATATCTCGGGTTGTGTATTCTCCACCATGCAATCTTACCTTGTTCATTGGTTCTTACGCTCACGAAATTTGTACTCCGCTGTGTACATATTTGTCGACTACGGAGAGAATACGTAATATGTTTAGCCGAAAAGGTTCATTGCCCTTTATGATTTAAAATACATCTTACTCATAATAACAATTGGGAAAATTAATCGAATCAAATCAGGCATTCTATTGCAGTCCTCATTAAACAAATTCATATATGTAGGATACATGTTCTATTTGCACGCTTTTTTAATATTCAATAATTGCACAATACTTTACTAACAATCATATTGAAGAAAATAATTAAACACAATTTATAACATTCAGTATTATGTATTTACTGCAGTAATTATTTTCTCTCGACGTCTACATTATTGTTGTATTATTTCTGATAAAAGAATATATTGTTAGCTTGCAATCATATTGTACAGATTTGCCAAGATCAATTAAATTAACACCGGGTAAAGGGAATAAAGCTAGGGTTTCAATTTTATTTCAATTTTGTTTCTATTTTGTTTCTGATGTCAGTCCCGTTTCTATTGACGTTTTAAACGTCACGTATATAATGTAAGGTTTTTTTTAGATACATTTGGAATTTTGCCAGAACTTAATTTTACTTGTCGATGAATGGTGCCCTCGTCGGAATTTTTATGCGTAAAGTCTTGTTTGAGCAATGAGAATATAGTGCGAGCGTAAAATAAGTACTTAAAAAAATTCAAATGTTTAATACGTATACTTAACGCTTACACTATTTTTACTGCAGAAACAAAACTTTACACATAAAACTTCCGGCGAGATCACGATCCACTGGAAAATAAAATTAAGTCTTCGAAAAATTCTAAACCTATAAAAAAACTTACTTATTCGTGACGTTTAAAACGTCAATAGTAGCAGGACTCAGGAGGTGATGTAAATTTGGAAAAATCGAAAAGGGAAAAATTACATAATCGAACGAATTGAATTATGGGAATCATCCTAATCTTACCTGCAGATTTACATATATGAGACCGAATTCATTTTAAATCAGTCAGGTTCTGCATTTGAAGTTGCATAATTTCTCTGGTGTAAAAAAAGTATAACTTTATATTTGTATAACTTTCGACCTAACTGAAATATTCAAAATTTCTTTTTAGATTCTGGTAGGGTTTATCGTTTCCTTGCGAAATCCAGTAGAAAAATTAGGAAATGTTCAAAATTAAAAAAATGACGCCAATTAAAAAAAATATATTTATAGTCCTGCCTGATTTGAAATTGATCGGTGATGATTATTTTAATTTTAATTTAATGGTATTCTAACTGTTTAATATATTCATGATTCTTGAGCTGCGTTCAGCCAGCACCTCCACAAAGGAATATCAATATTTTTTTTATGCCAGAATTTCGGGCTAATTATGGGTTAATTTTGGGGGTAATGACAATTTTTCAGCTCTTATTTTCTCAAAAAAAAAAAAAAAAAATTCGGTGAACGTGCTGAGTGCTCCAGCAGCTAGTACCAAATTCGAAAAAACAAACCCTGCTATCATTGATAACCTACCCTGAATTTGGAAAAATCATTTTTTGACAAAAAAAAAAACTACTTCGGAATTTCGGGCAATTTTTGGGCTCTTAAAATACGCAAAAATCATTTTCCCAAAATCAACCCCTATCTCTGAAAATAATCCTTCAATTTTGAAAAATAATTTTTCGACAAAAAAAACTATACCAGAATTTTCGACTATTTTCGGGCTCTTGAAATGCGCAAAAATCATTTTCCCAAAATCCACCCCTATCAATGACAACCAACCTTCAATTTTGAAAAATAATTTTTTGACAAAACAAACTACTTTTTGATATTTCAAGAACCCGAAAATAGCCTAAAATGCTGGTATAGTTTTTTTTGTGGAAAAATTATTTTTCAAAATTGAGGGGCGGATGTCAGAGTTAGGGGTTGATTTTCTGAAATTGATTTTTGTGTATATCAAGAGCCCGAAATTTCAAAGTCGTCTTTTTTTTGTTAAAAAAGTATTTTTCAAAATTGAGGGTAGGTTATCAATGATAGGGGTTGTTTTTTGTTATTCTGATAAAAATAAAGGAGACCAAAAATCGACATTACCGCCCCAAAATTAGCCCATAATTAGCCTGAAATTCAAGAGTAATTTGCTTTGTCCAAATAGTGTTTATAAAAATTAAGGGTTAGTTGTCAGTGACAGGGATTGATTTTGGGAAATTGATTTATGCGTATTTTAAGAGCCCGAAAATAGTTGAGAATTCTGGTATAGTTAGTTTTGTCAAAAAATTATTTTTCAAAATTAAGGGGTTGTTTTTAGTGATAGGGGTTGATTTTGGGAAATTTATTTATGCGTATTTTACGAGCCCGTATTTAAAAATTTTAGTGTTTTTATATACTGGAGGCACTCTAGCTCGAAAT
Organism: Synergus laeviventris; assembly: GCA_032275145.1. Lineage (NCBI taxonomy): Eukaryota > Metazoa > Arthropoda > Insecta > Hymenoptera > Cynipidae > Synergus > Synergus laeviventris. Next base: position 5,430,698 of record JAUESI010000033.1, on the reverse strand, counting down.
TCTGGCATAAAAAAATTGATATTCCGTTGTGCAGATGCTGGCTGAACGCAGTTTAATTCCTGAGAAAGTGGGTGACAAATTGTATAACACTAAAATGTAAATAGCTTGAATCCAGCACTTCTTGTAAATATGTACATATATAGTACTGTGGTATTTTTAAATCGGAATTAACTTGAAGTGATGAGATCTTCTTTCTGGCGCAACAGTGATCGAGCGGCTGAATAAATTAAATTCAATCGATTACAACGGAAAAGCTCGAAAAAGGTTGCAGTTGCCAAGCGAAGGTACCTCGGGGATGATGTTGGGCGACATTGGAAGTAATGTTAAACCCGATCCTAGTAATGTTGCGCCAACAAATTGTACAACTGTTATCTACACTTTACCGGAGGAGGATCGGGTAGTTGTTGGTTACCTCAATGAATGGATCAACGCTTATTCCTTCATATCAAGTAAGTATTTCAGGGTAATAAACGTACCAGCAACCGAAATTCGATTAAACTAAAGTCCTACCTTGCCGGCGGACGTTCTTCAACTCCCTTATCGTACCAAAAAGAAAACTGTTATATCCCAAAAAATATTTTTATAGTTAATATTATTTAATATTTAACATTTTATTCCATATTTTTATTTAATATTTTTTAAATATTTTTATCTACGTCTGCATATTAGTTTAAAATATTATTTAAGGAAGAGCAGTATATTGAAACTCTGAATGCAGAGTCAAATAAATCACGAACAAACTACTTCTCTGCTGAAAAACGGCATGGTTAAACTACACCATAAAGTAGGCAAAACTATATATTTTTATCCTAGGGAATGGGGTGGGGCGGGGCTTGAGTCGCTTTCGACCTATTGAGAATAGAGAGAGAGAGAGTTCGCGCCCTTATTTCCTCCCAAGAGCATTTACCATATTATAAAACTTTTGGCAATGAGTTTTTCCTAATTGATCATATAGTTAATCATTTATGCGTGCCGCATCTTGACATTTAATTAATGAAGTGGACTTAAGAAACATGCATGCTCCTGTGTCGTTTCATGAGTTTTTGTAAGAGTTTGTGCAAAAGTGCATGTTAGCTATTTTAGCTCTGATAATATCTAATATTATTTCTGTGTTATACAAGATAGAGCAATTTGTTTATATAAATTATAAGTATGAGCTTTATAATAAAATCACTGCAATGTTCAGCAAATTTTTAAGATGCAGGCAAAGATGCATTCTTTAGAGATAACAATTTTATATAGAATTTACTGTTGAATTTAAAAACCCAAAATCTTAATAACCGATATTTTAAAGTCAATCTGTTACGCTTCTATAATTATCTCTACATTTGTCTCCGACAGAAAATCAGGAAAAATTCTACCTCTACATCATTGTCTCAGTAACTGCTGGTGTTCTGCTATTTTTGGGATTAATAATTGGTCGTCTTCTCATCAGTCGTCACAAAGCAAGAAGAGATGCAAAGTTCCATGCAAATAACGACAGCCTTCCTCCAAATGGGTTCGCTGATGACATTTCAGAAATTGATGCAGATATTGATCTTAGTACACCTATACCAGTTCCACTACAGGATGCCAGGTATATTTTTTTCTTATAAATTTCGTAAAATTCATTCAAAATTCCTTACGGAAGACTTACGATGCTCTAATGAAGGCAATGATAAATCCTCATTTGGTCCTCAACCCTGCTGGAAGTAAAGAGATAGAAAAAGATTGAAATTTGGTGATAGAAAGGGATAACGTTTCTATCTAATCATCTCCATCCTTTTCTATTTCTCTTGAAGTATACATACTATATCCATTTCAATAATAATTTAGATAATTTAGAAGGTTGAGAAAGGTTCAAAATTTTGACTCGAGCAAAGTGAACTTATTTATCATCATTTTTCAGAATGCCAGAGACTCAATTAGCCGAGCGCTTACATGGTGACCGCTACTATACCGACGCCAGAATACCACTGTCACCAGCATCGGGACATCATATACCAAACTCTGGTATTCGTGTGGACTTGGGCAATCACATGGTGGGCACAGATAGTCTTCATACGATTTTGCGCAGTGAAAACCCCAGGGGATTCAACACCAAGAGTTACTACTACGGCTGACAAGAGGAGCGGGTTGTCCCTCGCGAGGGACGACCCCCCTCGTTAAGCCCAGTGCCAGAAGTCAGCACTAGGAAATATTGTTTTTAAGATCGTACGATGATTTGGCGTTGTATATAAACGAATTTTGGATTCGAAGAAAATTTTTATTCTATCAACAAGACCCGAAAGATGAAAAACATGCGCTTAGTCTTTATAGACTCTGAATCAGAATAATAAGTCCTTGATATGCGTTTTCATTCGAGTTTTGTAGATTTTGGCACAAGAAACTGTTGAGATCTGATATTATTAAATTGATAATGGGAAATTTCTTCTCATCATCTTTTTAAGCTAAAATTAGTACTCGGTTTCGCTTCCCATTTTATCAGAATACTGTTGGAACTTTGGTGGCATAAGATTGATTTGCATATCGAATGTACGTAAGTCAATGGAAAAATAGGACAATTTTTAGCGATTTAGACTCCGTTCAATGGTCCAGTACGAGTGTCACTTCAACGAGCGTAGTACTCCATGAGCAGTTTTTTTTTTATGAAATAAGAATTTTTATAGTTCTCTCGTCGCATCGGAAGTACCCTATTAGTAAAATTTCATATTGCGTGGGAATTGACAAACATCCTTCGGTGATTATTATAGATATGTACATCAAGCTGTATATAAAAGAAAATACCACAATTGACACTTAATGCAATGCGCTTAATAAAACATCTCCATTTTTAAAAGTCCTGCATAATCTATTACGTCATGTAAAACAAAAAGAGAAGAATAAAAAAGGAGATATTCAGTTAGATAAATTAAGAATTTCATTTATCAATTTAATCTTCTGTTTTACTAATTAAGCAAGCATTTCTTAACTTCTGCACAAAGTACTTGTACAAATTTGATCTTGCATAATTTTTTCTCAGGAAAAATCTTTCTTTACGATATCGTCGCATCGCAATGTCTTGGCTGTGAGACCATACAATTTATCAAAAGCAATATTACTTTTTTGAAATTCGCTAAAATTTTCGTTATTTTTAAATTGAAACGTTGCTTGAATATTACCAGAGTTTTCTAAAGATTGAGAGAATTTTTGCGAATGTAAAGAAAGCCATCCGCTGGATTGTAGTTGTTTAGTTGAATACTGTACTAACTGCTAATTCACTTAATATTCACAAGCATTGTATTATGTTCATCAATTTTTACCTTTATAGTCAATTCAACCCTTTATTTGCACTTTTTATAGAAACATTTTTATATTTGTTACCCAGCAGCTCATAATTTTATTCAATTTCATTCATTGTAGTTCACACTCTGTTAAATCTGCAATTAAGTTTAAGAATGCTTTTATTTATTTGTCCAAATGTGTTGCGCATGACTACTACATATACCAGTAAAAATAAGTCGATAAGACTTGTACCAAAGATGCATAATTTAGGATCAATTATTGAAATGACACTGATATGTCTATTCTTGTTGATGAATTTTCAGCGGAGTGCCTGATATTTTGAAGGAGTGAGGTATATTAGGTGTACTATACTGTTAATTAGTTTAACCAAAAGGCAGTTTAAATCTCAGTAAGTTTTGCTATATGCAGTAGTTTGGATAATCAACTTGAACAAAAATTTCATTTACTGTAAGTGTCCCTGTAAGAAATTATTTCGACAACATTGTGAATCAGTCTTGTAATTTAAATTTGATGAGAAAACATACATTTTCTGTGTGCACATATTACACCTCCCCTTTGCATTTAATCATGTAAAATTTTATACGAAAATATTGAATATTATCCACTTGACGTGATCAATTCTTTTGACATCGATGATAGTAACCAGCGGATCTAGTGATATTCTTTAATGAACAGTGAGTGGCAATTGTCAATAGCCTTACTAAAATCATACCTCATTTTAACTTTGGATTAGATATTTTCGGTTTGAATATCGACTTGAAAAGAATCAGTCACGTCCAATATACACCATTTTTATTAGATTGTTCCCTGCATTTATGACTTAATACTGTTAAAGTTGTTGAGTCCTGAGACTAGTATATTACTTTTTACAGTGGGGCAAAGGTATAATAACTTTTTTAGAAAGTTTTAATGTAAAAAATTAATTATAAGTTTCTTAAACACTTCCAAAACTCTTTTTCTAGTTGCTATATTTGAATAATTAGTGAGAACCTCAGTTGTCTATATTTGTGCTCATTTAAAAACCAAATGTATCCTTTTCTAAAATCTTACCCCCTGAAATATTTCTTTATATAAAATAATGTATCTACGTTTTACTTTACATTAAAAAGATATTTTAGAAACACGCTCAAAACTTTTTCTGAATAAAACGAAAATTTTACAATTTTTCAAATTGTAAGAATTCCATTTTTTTGTTTTATTTCCTTTTATACATTATATAACAAAATATGGGCTAATTATTTTGTTCAAATGTATAAATTCAGGAGGTAAGACTTTTTTAGAAATAAAATTTGTTTTTAAATGGGCACCTAAGTATTTATTTATAAATAAATCCTTGTTATACTTCATACAAGTTTAAGAAAATATTATGCGTGGAACAATCTAAAAACGCGGTGTGCCTGTATCAAAGAGAATATTGTGTCATTAAGATTTTTATGTAAGTACTTAAATAGTTGTAAATATCTACTCTGTAAAGATGTATGAACTTTAAGATTAATCTTTGGATTCGCCAAAGAAGACTTTTCACTTAGAAGTGCTTGTAAGTGCGCATAATGCAATCGTTAACTTGTAAAAATACTTATATTCGAATTTGATACTAATTCGATATGTTTGGTACATATAGTATACAATATTAGAACATACTACTAAATGCATATGCAGATATAACAATGTTTTAATCATGAAATGCATTTTTTATTCCTTTTAAAATATTTCGAAAGCAAATGGTTGTATAATATTAAAGTATTTTATTAAACGACTTAAGAAATTCAAAATTTTAATGGAACAACTGTTTATTGATAAATGCATTTTTAATCATAGAATTTACTGTAAAGTTATTTCAAAAAAAGTGTGCAGCATATAAAATACTTCAGTTACTTATTCTTTGCATTTATTTCGTAATAAATTCCAACAATATCAATCTTGTTATAGAAATATTTATCTGCATTTTAAATTGTCTTTTTTGAGAATAAAATAATTTTCGTATTGCATAAAATATTCTAACTTCCCTAGATTTTGAACATATGATAATTTTACTATATCTATTAAGTTTTTACTTACTTATTAAAAATTCGATTACATTAACAGAACAGGAGGTTCATTAATTACGTGAGTGAATAACAAAATAAAAAGCCATATTGTCATGTTTTTTGCTGCTCACGTGATACTTGAACCGTTCCATAAAAACAGCTCTGAAAACTCCACTTTATACATATGTATACATAAAGACTGATAGTCAAACCGTAATTTGTAAAGACTTGATTAACGCTGCCAATAAAGTTGTTGCGTAAATCTCTTGATAAACCTATATGTTTTGCGGTGAAAAACAGCCGACTGAAATAGTTTACAATACAGTAGTACTTAATTTAACAAATTAAAGAAAAGAAGCAGCTTGAGTCAAATATTGATAAATGTATATCTTCCTAGAGTTAATTACCCTTAAGAAGTCTGATTATTGCTGTACTAGAATAAACAATTAATACATTAGGAGGCAATCAACTCATGGATCTATGAAATAAAGGAAAGGGAGAGTTCATGTGAAAAAAGTGAAAAATAAAAAAGATGGGTATTTAATATGGACACAAATTCGGTAATATTACTGTCACTAGCTTAGTGCTAAACCAACAATTATCATTTATGAGTTCGATTAGAGGAAGATTATTGGATTCGATTCAAAAGTTTGAAAGGCTTAAGATACAAATATAAGACAATATTACATAGACTCATGAGTGATACCATTCAAACTATAACGGCATGTTTTTTGAAATCCAATCGGAAAATTCTGATAAAAATTGCAAATTTAACGATGCAAAAATCAGTGGAAATAAATGAGAATTATGAAGCACAAAGGACGTACCATTCAATACTCATATCTCATGAATAGGTGTTATTACACAGCGCGAAATGTAAAATATAGAAAATTAATAATTGATTCGGCTCATGGCGATATATGTTACAGTAATTATATCTTATATTATATAAGTAACTGTTATTATATATCATCAGATATAAATACATGAATTGTAATAAAAAAATCAATGGAAGTGCTGAACTTTGTTGAGAAACTTAACTGACATATGTTCATTTTATTTTTTAGCCATGTGTCAACACATGCAATATCATTAAGTATGTCTTTTATTTAAGAACACATTCGTCTGAACTATTTAACTTTTTTTGAATCTTTATTTCTGATGCTTTCCATTTGTCCTAATTTTCATTTGACCGAAATCTGACATCAAATGAGATCGATAAAACAGTCACAGATGGTGCATCTCCACCCCCATATTTTATATTTTATGATGTGTTGAGAAACGTCATCTGCAACTACTCTATCGATCTCATATAGACAGCAGAGTGATATATGCTAGAAAATTTACCGGGAGTCAATTCAGTCGTCATTATTTTAATTTCTGTTTTATGGCAGTAACTCGCAAAAATTTATCCGGCATTGTCCAAGATTTGAAAATATTTCAAGTGACTTTAAAGGATTTTAGGATATTTTAAAGGATTTGTAAAAAGGTTCAATAAGGTTCAATAAGGGTCAATAAAATGATTTTCTATAGATTTCACAAGATCACGTGACTTAGAAAGGTTTTTAAATTTTTTTAAATTTTAGGGAATTTTCGGTTTATTAAAAATAATGACTAAATAATACATTAATAAGATTAGGCCTGTGAAATATTTTGAACTCTTGTGTTTTTATATTTGCTATAAACAATATTTTAAGAAATACATATGCAATATTTCAAGCACTTCACAATCCATTTTAAAATGGATTAAGGGCATGTGATACTTTACAATAAGCGCAATTTATAGTTTCGCCAACTTGAAGTTTGCAATAATAATAAATACTTTTCATTAAAACTAGTCTATTTACCTCCACTTCTTACAGACGGAGATAAATGGCCTAGTTTTAGTGAAAATGATATATTGCAAACGTAAAATTGGCAAACTAAATTTGATCTTATAATAAGTAACATATACCCTTAAATGCAAGAAAAGAGCCTTCGAAATACGTATTTCAAGAGTACGGGCAATTTTAATCAAGTACTTGAATAGAAGTTCTTCTTTGAAAGAACCTTTTGACGTCATATTGGAGATAAAATATCTGCAACCACTTTTGGCACGATACTTAACATAGAAATCTATCGACGTGTCAGTATTCAACTAACATATATAGGGTGATAGACAAAAGGATATGTGAAAAGATGCAAGAGATATCCAATGTCTGTGTTATAAACGTTTGCTTACTTCTAACAAAGTCTTTCGTGATGAAACTTTTGTGTCACTTGTAAATTTGCAGATATTAAAGCAAAACTAGTTTAATAGTATCTATACACATTATACAATAATTTAGAAGGACACTCTTCTGAAATTATTCTTGTTGTATTACCTATTGAATACGAATGACACTAAAGATTACTGTTCATAATAATGATTAAAAGCAGTGTACAAAAGAATAGTCTCTTATTTCGTATACTGTTTTTTCTAGAACATTCGAAAAAGCATAAGTACGTAAAAGAACTGAACATTTTCGAAACTTTTTCTTTAAATTATAACGACTATTTTTCTTTTGCGTTTACCAGTCGTTATAAAAAGTTGGCATTTGCGGTTAAGCTCGCCGGTGAACTCGCCAATTATCTGCAATATTGTGCAATTACTTCTTTTAAAACTTGAGGTAAAAGTTCGATTCTTTGTTTAGAGCGCTTAGGGATTACGTTCTTATCGTTCTTATGCATATTCGATGGGGCCTACAAAGATTATAAGAAAGCTCGCAACTCGTAACTCGGGC
>JAUESI010000033.1:5365394-5415504 GCA_032275145.1 Synergus laeviventris | reverse complement strand
AAAGCGTGATGCGCCTTGTGGGGTCCTTGCCAGTTTCGAGATCAGGACCAGACTAGAACTACGGAAAACTGGCCAGGGCCCCACCAAAACCCCATCCAAATTTCTGCACGGGTCTGTGTGGCATGTCTCAACCAAATAATTTTTTAAATGAACTTTGTACTTTTTATCCCTCGTTCTCATAGTGATTCTAAGTTTCTTTCATAAGATTATATCAATAAACCTCTCAGAATATTTTTTTTCTTTTTTTATATATTTATTTATAAACTACTCTTTTAATTAAAAAAATATATATTTATAAAATATAAAGAATAATCAGTTTACATCAGATAGGCCAAATAAAACAGCGAATAAGATATTTTTCATGAGATGATAAAAGACAAACATAATATTGATTTTTGAATAATTTGTGATTTAAGATTGTCTATTTTTTCATATCTCACGATAAATATAAAATACGTACAATTTCAATAGTCTAATAAATTGCAATTTTGTTTACCATTTGTAGAGAATAATGATCGGAATGCTCGGTATATTTGTCATTAAATATTCGATTGATAAAAATATATATGTACAAACAACTGCCTAAAGAACAAGTGAGGCGTTCAGCAGGAGGGAATGTACATCAACGAATAACGACATATGTCAATAAAATATAAAATATATTCTAAACCTCTGTTATAATAGTACCAATAAAAGAATCAAGTAAAAAACGGAATAAAATAAGAATTGTAATCATCGTGGGAATTATCAACTCATATTATCAACTTAATAACTCATATGGTGTATAAGTGACTTTGAAAGGTTTCAGCTCGATTTACACCTGTTTGCACTGAACACTTCAGGCTTGTCACTGTCAGTGATTGACATAATAATGCTAGTTGTATTCGAAGTCGTACATATAATATATATTCGCAACTCAACGACTTCAATAAGTACACTCAACCCTTTATATTTAGACCAGCTAAATATGAACATCGGGTTCGCTGTTTAATTATCTCTATAACATTTTTAATTTTTATACTTATGAACTTATAACTTTTGGTATAGGTATATCATCTAATCCACCATATCACGTTATATTACCTCATACACTAATTTGCAGTGTCCTTTTTTAATTCGCTCACGTCACGCGAATATTGATTTTTTTTCTTCGTTGGTCATCCTACATTATACTAAAATAGCACCTGCAATAATTCTCTTAACATTAAGTTTTTTTCAAAAGTCCTTCCATAACGAACTCCAGTGTAAACTAAGCACTAAACTGACAGCAATTCCTCTCGCGCGGAAAAAAATCCTTTACAAACTACCGAACTTTTAATATGAGGATATTTTTTTATTTTCAAATACTCTTTTACCGCATTTCTTTTTCCGTTATTTAATTCCTCTCTGCAGAGGAAGTTTTGTATCTATAGGCAAGTTCGGAAATTTGCGAGGAACAAGTTTTTTCCACGCATCTTTTAGATTTAAATAGATTCAATTATAACATATATATATATAAATATATATATACAGGTTTGTCTAATGATTATCATACGTAAATTCTTAAGTGTGTCACTTTTTTGGATATTAAGGGTTTGGTTAAACAAATTAGAAAAAGAAAGGAACATTTTCAAGTCTAAAAGAAATTTTTAGACCAACATTTCAAACTTTTTTAAATTTCTTCATCCAACAACCCACGCATATCAAGCTTATAAGTAAGGTCTGCTGTACGAATGCTAGATTTGGTCAGAGCCAGTCGTAAAAAAAATATATATATACATATAATATATATATATGTATTCATTTTTTACGTATTGGCATCACTGATACTTCTGACCACTTCTTTTTTGTTTTAGGGTGAATATTTCACCGGTCCTCAACATTTGAAATCGGTACCGGGCCATTTTATTATTTTTTTTTTTAAATTCTGTTTTTCATAAGCATTTTTGGTTGAGATTTAATTGGCCATGCGCGGGTTTTGATTAGATACAAGCCTGGCAGTGCCTATTTATAAATGCATATTTTTCATACGTGGTTATAAATACACGATTATCATTTCTACGCATACACGGATTTTCGTATCAATTCACTTCTTTTGATTGATTTCGATTTTTAACAACTCTGAAAAACACACCTGCATTATAGCTGAGCCTTTTTCCCGGAACATTTATTGCATATCAGATTAATTTCAGGATGGTGGATACGTATTTCGAATTCAAAATTATTTGATGTTTCTATGGAATATGGACTGAAAGTATAAGTATAATTTGTTGAAAACATGTCTTGAACTTTTAATTTTGACATCGTATGAGAATGTAACGGTATTGTATAATATATAATCGGTAAAATAATGTATTTATGTGGTACTTAAAGAGATCATTTATCATAAAAAATAAAACAAGGGAAACAATTGGGAGCCATCCAATTTCAGAATTTAAAGCTTCCACCGCATTGTCAAAACGGTAACTTACTTTAGAGATATCAAAGCACGTGCATGTCGTTTAATTCAGTACATGTGCAACATAATTTTTTTATACTTTTTTGAACATGGCGTGAGTACCAAGTACCCGTATTTATGATAATATATACTTTTCTTTTCTACCGGAAACAATCTTATTCTGTTGGAAACTTTTACGTAAGTCGTGATTCAATATTCGTCTGTTCTATCTAACAATAAGATCTTCAGCAGAGATTTTAAAAGTTGCAGAACAGGAAGCACACTCGGAATCAAAATGTCCTAGTAAAGTTTCCCATTTTGCCAGAGTAGAACAAAAGATTTCTTTGAAACTAGAAAATGCTAGTTTCTAATTTCAAAGAGTACATGTTAGTTATATATTATAAGAAGCATAAAAATCAATACTTCTCATCCGGGTCAGTGATTTTATATTTGATTACTGTCCTTAGTATTTTCCTGAGAAACATATATTTCAAACCAGTTCAATAAATAAGATTACCAATTTTAATAAAGAATTCTCGAGAAGTTAGAAATTTGACATATTTAAGATTGTATTAATTAAAATTAATAGCATGAAATCTCTCATCTAAAAAGATTTGATATACTTTTCAGTTTGGCTGAATTCTCATTTGTCTTATCATCATCTTGTCATGAAACTCCAATTTTCGACCGTTTTAAGATAGTTGAGGCACGGTTTGGCAACTTTCCACGCACGTGTCTGCATAACCCACCACATAATACGAGAGAATATTTTTTTGCACATCAGATATGGTTCAAAGAAAATGATGGACTATCCTCATCATATTGAAAAATTTTTTACACTCTGATGATCACAATGAGTCTGATGTAATTCTTTTTTACGTTATCCCAACAATTCGACAAAATTATATTTGTATAATTTAATTAATTTACAGAAACTGAGGCAAAATGTTGGAAAAAGTATAATTAATATGAAACTGTAAATAAATGGTAGTTGGTGATATAATTACTTAATTTTACTAGAAAAAATAGATATTGCAAGCTTAAGACCTAGAATTAACATAAAAATTTTGTACGTTATAAAATAGATATTATTCTTGAGCATCATATTCGTTTCTCTAAAAGTTTTTTGTTTTGTACGATAAAAAATAACGTATAATAGATTATTCTAATTAATAATTTTCACCACCATCCTGATTTTATAGTAATCTTGACATCTTATCTAATAAAATTAAATATTCTGTAATAATGTCGGTAATGAAGCTCTAAAAAAATCGAAAGAATGAAGTAGGCAATTTTTCTATGTCAAAAACATTAGTCCTGCTTTTCGTTGTTTCATTTCATAATTGAAAGTCGAATTCCATTAGGCGAAATGTAGCATCGAAAGAATGTGCGCAATACGTACTATGTACTAATAAAAAAATTAACTTAATCATTTATGAATTAACTTCACCTAATCATAACGATCCCCCTTTTCTTACTTCTTATCAACTAGATATTTATCATTACTACTGTTCACTCGTATAACAATTTATCAATTATTCCGAGTCCATTTTAATCAAACATTTTAAACTCTTCATATTTCGATATAAGGAAATTCGCAGGTGCTTGGACGTTTTGATTTGGTATTACTATAATAATAAATGTATCAAATAATTTTCAACCTACTTTATATGATTTATAATGGAAATCCCCTGTACTCATTAAATAACCTACATATAAACAAACCCTTATTAAATATAACTTACTCAAAAATAATCCTACATTGTAAGAATTCAGATATAACAGTAAAGCCTTGTCATTTTTACTATACTAGACTTATACAGACTCAACTTATTTCACGACCTTTACAAAAAATGCAATGACAAAAAGTAAACCTAAAAACAAAGTTGAATATTTTTTCTTGAATTTTGTTTAAAATGCACATTGCTCGGGTGGAAATTGTTGTTAGAAAAACTATTTTCTTAAAATTCTAAACTAGGGCTCCAAAAGGGTTGTCGTATTTACAATTGGAGCTTGTTAGATAACGCCCTAATTTAGGCACTAATGGGGAACTTATCAGATCCTAACAGAGAAAATGAAAATAATTTAACAATTCTTCCAATTTCTGAGCTGCATTCTTTATAAAATTTGACTTTGAAAATTGTTAAACTTTTAAACTCTGGTAGATGGAGTCCTGCTTTTGAAAAAAGAACAATTGTTTAGAAATTGAATACTGAATTTTACCTCAAAGTGATTTTAGACTTAACACAGTTCATAATATATTAATAAATAATAAAGCTCCTAATATATCAGCATGACGAACTAATTAGGCACGAGATAGATTTTCTAGCTAAAGCCCTAAAAAAAAGTAGGGCAAAATAGTTAGAACCTGACTTGAGCACTAGACAATTTCTACCCCGTATGCACATTTAAAAGCTGGAGACGATAAATAGCTGCAATTGCACTTTCTTATAAAGGTCAAGAAGTAACATTTATCGAAGTAAAAATTTTTTATCTTCTGCAAAAGTTGATAAGAAAAACTTTCAATCTTAATTCATTACACTCTGAAAATTTTCCAATTTCCAATTTAGCAGCATTTCCAGGTCAATGAATCCAGTTTGAGTTTTAAAAGCATTCAAAATATGAAAGGTTTCATACTAAAAGATCGAAACTGTTTCCATTTTGATTATCGTGTTTGAATATCTCCAATTTGTCAAATTGGACATAAAATGGATTTATGTAAGTACTTTTGAAAACATAAACCTCTAATTTATAAAAATGTCAGTGTTGCAATCTAGCAAAATATTATCTTTGACCCTCAATGTATATAGTTTCTAATATAGTTCAAAGGTCGATACTCTAAGTTTAATTTGTTCGCATTGTTGAATAAGATCACGTTGTAAACGCATGTTAAAAAAAATAGTGAAAATCCCTTTCGTTCATAAAGACGTTGACAGCAGATTTTTCAAGTCATCGATAAAATACCGTATAAAGTTGAAGACTGTTGTAAAGTCATCAGATCGTCGTGTTTAAAAATTTCTTGGTTCGCTCAAGTTACCCAAGATACATACTTGTTACATTCATTGATTCGCATCGATGATCAAGGTCGCACTGAAACAAAAGAAGAGGGACGATGGATGGTAATGATACATTAAAATCAGAGTTCAATTTCTGGATTAAATGAGGTGGAAGGAAATCCAGGAAAATATCTCGAGAAATTAATAAACTGAATGGAGGTAGACAAAAGAGGGCGAAAAGACAATGGAGGTAGTCCTGATTCTAGAGATCGGACTGCGAAGTAGCCAGGGCGCTCTCGACGGTTTCCTCCCGCCGTCATAAGGGCTTAGTGACTTCACCACATTCACAAAGCGTTGGATGATGTCCTCTGCGATCCACTTGAATGCTTATAGACTGCTCACTGTAACCAAAAATGTTAATAATCTTTACTGTACTGCTTTTAGAGACACCTAAAAAAAGGTTGATCAATTGTATTATTGCTAATCACATTTTGGGAATGGTTTTTCGATTCAAAATATTCTTTGTATTCAGTATTGTCCGTTGCATGAAAATGATAACAAATATTTTATTCAAACTAATCTCCATTGCTATTCACACGTTCTTCCCACCTCTCCGGAAGGTGATGAATGCTACGCCAATAAAACTGTTCATCTTTTGAAGCAAACCAGTTATCCAGCCATTCTCGTACATTTTCATACGAAATGAAGCGTTGTTCAGCGAGAGCGTGGCCCACTGATGCGAACAGATGGTAATCCGACGGAGCCAAGTCTGGAGAATAAGCGGCATGCGCCAGTATTTCCCAACTGAATGCCTCGATGGTTTCCCTGACCCGTTTCGCTGTGTGTGATGGGGCATTATCGTCTTTCTGAATTTCTGAATCTTTCCCATTGCTTTCAAACGAATGGAGACAGTTTTCTGCGACACATTCAATTCATCCGCGAGTTATTGTTGAGTTTGAGTATCGTCTTCATCCAGTAAGGCTTGCAATTCGTTGTCTTCGAACTTTTCGGTAGTTTTCCACGATCTTTGTTTCTCACATAAAAATCACCACTTTCGAATTTTTTAAACCACTTGAAACACTGTGTATTGCCAAGTACATGTTCACCGTAAGCTTCGATAAGCATTTGATGCGATTCGGCATCAGTTTTCTTCAAGTAATAACAAAAAACCAGTGCTGTCCGCAAATCGTAGTTCGTAGGCACAAAACTCGACATGTTGATGCTTGTAGTAAATACACTGGTATATCGAAATTGGGTTGTTGACTACTGAAAATCTTCCTCAGCTGCTAGAGGGTTTCATACTTCTAGACTTGGCATTATGAAATACGAAAATCAACAAGAAGCGAAATGGTTGAACGAGGATATTGTTGCGTTGCGGATCACTAAACGACAAAACTTTTCGTTGAATTGTGTTTGTGATCACTCCTTGGTCTCTTAAAGAACAAGGATCTCAATGAATTAAGTGCAGATATACGTTTTTAAAGTAAAAGTGAACTTTATTTTCTATAATAAACTAGTGATAATCGCGAGTGACAGACTCGTCCAGAGGAGAGATGATTCTCTTTCGGTTTCTAGTTTTTGAGTGAGAGTTCAAGGGTACATTCGTACATTCGTTCAGGTAGCAGAAGCGGAATGTTAGAGGTATCCAAGAAGCTCGGTAATTAGAGAAAGGTATATAATCCTAGAAATAGTCTCTGAGAAATTCCAATCGTAAACGGCTTATAAAAATATCGAAAGACATATTTAGGTTTCAACAGATATTAAAAATTGAAATTCAAGAAGAACAGAAAACGCTCCTACACATCAATCGAAAAATATCTGGACATTATTCCAAAAGTCTTGAAATTGTTTAAAATGTTTTGAAATCCTAAATATTTTTTCTCTATTCTGTGGGTAATATTGGTGTATAATATTTTAACCCAAATTCTGGAGAATGCTTTTTATAAATACATAGCCGATAAGCAAAAGAATGGAAGGCGGCAGAATTCTGATTACAAAAGAGCCCATTGTCAGGTGGATCGTCTACGTGGGCCACCACTACTACTATTGCTTCGTATTTACTCTGAAAGTAGACATGTATCCGTGTGTATAAATCTCGACAAAATTGCATATTCATACTCAAGCATTTCATCGCGATAAGACGTTCGATAATTCTTTTGTAAGGTAGGGTCAAACATGAGGGAAACTCAAGGGAAGACTTTTAAAGGTGTTAACTTAGTAATATACCTCACTATAAGTTTTGTAATTCCGTAAAGTGAAGATATTAAAGTAAATTTATTATAATTTCAATAGAATGTAATTTTGCATTTGCATGGCATGGGACTGTGAATTGATAAAAAAAAACTATTAATTTATTTAAACGACTTACAAATATTTTTAGATTGAGAGAGTGAAAAAATGAACATTATTAGAAAATTATTACCATTTTGGCAGCGTGTAACGTAATTGTTCTAAGCTGAATATTAAAATTAGCTTCAATATAGCTGACCTTTTAAATAAAACCGGAAAAAACTACGCGTGAGCATTGATAATTTCGTTAAAAAGGAATATCGTGACCGGTACCTTGCAAGCCTTTCAAGGTTTAACCCTGATGAGAGTCCTTTGCAATCACGCAAATGTTTTAAGCCACCCACACATGGACAATTAATATTATCAAGCTAGAAAAAAGCTCAATAAATGAATTCTGCGTGGAGATAATCGGCCATATCCCGACATCATGAAATATTGAGCGATTTTAAGCATTATGGGTATCAGTTCACCAAATCTTATTATTTATTTATTATTATTTATGTATTTTAAAATAACACCTGACACCTATTATTATATAAGTAATTAAAGAATTAAACTATATTTGCCACTTTTTTATAAATATTACAATTACGCAGTATTTGTTCTTAAATTTTTAAAAACCAAGCTGCTCTTAGAAATAATAACTTTATTCGAGAAGTAGATGCAGATCTCGTGTTACAATAAATGAATCTCTCATGAATTTTTACTCAATGTGTTACCATTATTTCTACACGACAGTCAAGAGCTTCCGCAATAACAACAATAGGTTATGGGCTCACAATCAGACGTACTTTCTATTTTGTGTTTGAAAAGTGTCCAGGAAAGCACGAGTAAATTTTGAGGTTAGAAAGAACAAGGTTTTTTCTGTGAAGTGTTATTAAAACTGTAAAGAAAGATGGATTTAGTGAAGAATATAAAACCGTTGACCGGGGATTCAGATTGGTCTATATGGAAACGAAAGATGAAAGATCTACTGGATTAACACGAATGAGCAGTGGATGCAATTGAGGAAAGGTTAATAAAACCTGAGCCCTTGACAGAAGGAGCTACCGCAGAAAAGAAGAAACAGCATAAGCATAAAAGTGATTTATTTAGGAAAAATAATAGCTATGCAAAATCTATGATTACACGGCAGTTACTGATGTTTACCAAAATATCATGGACAAGGGAACGGTCCATGAGGCATGGGAAGCGAACCAAAGTAAATTAGGCATTAGGTTAATGAATGTAAAAAATGGATAGATGATGGAGAGAGAAAGACACCAAAATACAATAGGTTCCATAGCAGTGGCCTAATAACTCGTCATCAATAAATGTGGCCCTTCCAACTATCTGCATTGAAGAGTGCGCAGTTGAAACTGATACAGTGGATTGGTGGATTGACAACGGAGCAACAAAAGACGAAACCAATTGTTCAAACGTTATTGTTGAATTCAAGAAGTTTGAAAGTCCTTATACAATCCAGGCAGCAAGGAAAGAAACTCTTGAAGCACTATAGGAAAAGGCAAAATACGATTTATATCTACGGTTAAAAACAAGTGTAAAGAAATTATATTAAACGATGTATGGTATGTTTCAAAAAATTTATTTTCTTTTTTGGCAGCTCAAGATCGAAATCCAAACAGCGAGTTTAAGTCAAGTGCTACAACTTGTTGGCTTAAGGCGAATGGCAAGGTCGTAACTGAGTGGAGTTCGATATATTAACGGAACGCTTTTTAAAGCAGCCATGAAACCAATAATTCCAGAGCATGATGCTAGCCTGAATATGGCTGTTACAGATAGTTCGATCTTACAACTATATCATGAAAGATGGGGACATGAAGACAAGCGTTATGTAAAATCCATGATTGAAAAAGAACTGAGTATCAAAGTAAAACCAAATAAAGTCTACCTTTTGGTACAAGGGAGTCAGCAAAGGAACCTGGTTAAAAATAAACATAGCATTAAAAAATTTCTTAGTGACAACGGTGGAGGGTTCGACACATCAAGAAAATTCTGAGCCTTAATGGAATTAAACAAAGGTTTAGAGCATCGTACACACTAGAACAAAATGGTGGCAGTGAGAGGGAAAATTGCACAGTAATCGAAATGGCTCGTACATTTAACTACTCAAACCCAGATATTGTGTATCCAGAAGCTATAGGACTGAGTTTGTAAACTCTACAGTTTATGTTTGAAATAGAACTGCCAAATCATCTGTAAAGAAAGAAGAAAATTTCCAGCAGCCTGAAGTTGAGAATTGAGGGATCGCTCCACGTTGAAGAGCCAAAGCAAACACGAAATCAAATGGAGAACAGCCATGGACAGTGAGAAAATGAGTCTTCCTCAATTTGAAGTATCAACAGCCTTCCTGTATGGTCATTTAGAAGAAACAGGATCATAATTTTCCTTATAGACAAGCCGTTGGAACACTGAGGTACCTAATGCTTAGTTCGAGACCATATCTAGACGTATTTGTATGATATTTCTGTGAGACTAGCACATAATCCAAGAGTTTCACCGTAGGACTAAACATATTGGAATCAAACACTTTTATATTCGAGAAAAGGTGTCAAAGGGAAATTTTGGTATCCAACAGATCAGCAGGTTGTAGACATCATGACGAAGCCACTTCCCAGGATACGTCTTCAGATTTTATGTGAAAAAATGAGACTGTCATAAAAACCCATTAATGTTCGTTTTAATAATTATCTTTTGAGAAGGACCCTAATAA
This sequence comes from Synergus laeviventris, assembly GCA_032275145.1. Classification (NCBI taxonomy): domain Eukaryota; kingdom Metazoa; phylum Arthropoda; class Insecta; order Hymenoptera; family Cynipidae; genus Synergus; species Synergus laeviventris. The sequence continues at coordinate 5,405,090 of JAUESI010000033.1, read as the reverse complement.
CTTTAATTAACAAGGGAAAGTATTGAAGTTAAAAAGTGTGTTTTAAATCAAAGTTAATTTAGATTAAACGGTTTTGAATCTGTTCTTAAAAACGCAGCCAGATGGCACAGTGTTCGTTCTTCAATTTTTTAAAACCAAGCTGCTCTTAGAAATAATAATCTTATTCGAGAAGTAGTTCTCGTGTGTTACAACGAGATGCTTGCTAACTGGCGATCAAAGATCTTCTCTCGATTCAAAAGAGGTGCAGAGTTCATCTAGCCTCCTCTAGGACATACCAGGACCTCCCCATTATTTCTTGATTACCCTTGGGCTTTCTCCGTGCGGCATCCTTGAGTTTCGGGACTTCCCCAAAAACTCAATAAATCTTTAACCTTTCCCTCTTTACCTATCATTATCCGCAATTTTACTAACAATCGCTGAAAAATATTGCTACAATTCCGTATTTACTATATGTTTTATTCTATAACACTCAAAAGTATGTTTAAACTATTATTTCATTTAAATTTGTATTTTTGAGCGATGGCCCATGCGAAATGTCATCTATCTGTTTTTGAACGTTCCAAAGCTTGCCACCAGGTGTCGATCGCATTGGAGCGACCCAATACCACTCAGGATATGAGAAAAATCAAATTATGGTCGGCGTTGGTCAATCGACTTCCCGAGAATACCGAACCTCGAAAATCGATAAAATCTCGCCATCTCAATTTTACAGAGTAACTGGCAGTAATCACGCGCTACGCACGCGCAGGAACTATTCCTTCTCATTTCAAAGTAAGTCTGACTGTTTTACAGTTTACACATTGATATAAAGTTGTTTGCTTTTTAAAATAGTAGAAAAAATTAGCAGTATTTGTCTAGTTTAATTTTAACGTTTCATTCATTTCTTGTCTGTGGGAAAACTTTATCAATATTTTATAGTATAAGCTAAAGACAGTGCTATAAGTCCAAGTAATCATTAAACGGTTTAGTTGAAATCGATACTACTAGACCGACTATTAAAGAAGTAAATATTGAAACTTTGAAACGTTAACATGAAAGTTAATCGTCTATAAGTACTTCAGATCTCTGTCTATAATGCAAACACACGTCAATACCACCTTGATTGGAATAAATTGCAATTTGAATCAATTCTATGTACAAATGCAACGAAGCACATAATAATAGAAAAAAATACAAGCGAAGAAGAGGAAAAACGATACAGAAGAAAATAAAATAAGAAAGGAATTCCTTTCAAACGAAAGCCTGGACCAGAACATATGAAGAAAAAGATATTACAAGTCGAAGGAAAGAAACCTATACTGGACATTGTATTACTTCTTTCAAAAGCCCGCCTTCCAGTTTTATCAAAAGGAGTGGCGGAGAAACTCCAACAACAATTATTGTTATATTTTCTCTTAAAGACCTGGAAAATCAAAACGAGTTGACGCCTTTGTCAGAAATTTTTGTTTATGATAATTTAGAAAAATCTTGTGTTAAAATATCATAATTTTCAATAATTTAATTTTAGTTTTTAATTTTGAACTTCTTTGAAATACCTTAAAACACTTGAAATCGCTTAAAATCCCTTCAACCTCGATCAAATATCTTGAAATCCTTTAAGATCATCCGGCTGAGGAATGTGATGTGTTTTAAGAAAATAATTTTTTGTGGTTTAATGTACATTAAAATGTTCTAAACGCTTGTCTTTGACCTTTATCCAAATATATTTATCAGTTCAAATAAAAAAAAGAATAACAAATTTAATTTGCGTCAGATTAGAAGTCTTAAATTCTTTGGACTTCTTTTAAAATTCTTTGAAATTTTTTAATATCATTTAAAATACCTAGAAATATTTTTAAATATTTTTAAGTTATTTGAAGATCTTGAAACTTCTGAATTCCTTTCAAATTTCTTAACATTCCTTAAAATCTGTTGAAAGTTCTGATCTCGATTCTAAAGTATAGGAGGTGTCAAATACAAATCCAACCAAAATAAGTGAAGGAGAATCTGATTTCGAGAATCTATTTTCGATATAATCGCAACTTCTTTTTTATGAAACAGGATCTATAGATACACCAAACATGAGAATATATGTACATTGAGAAGAAGTTAATAGGAGAATATCGCACAGGGAATGACATAACAGCAAGAGTGAGATACAAAAGCCTTTCTACTGAAGACGATACTACAGGGCATTGCCACCTTGTGTATTCCAAATGAGATGATAAATCTCGTTTTCTATAGGGGTATTAATCTCTCGATACATCTCGCTCCATTTATAGATATACATTTAAGCGTTATAATAGGCAGACAATCTGTCTATATGCGGGAAGATGAGCCGAACGCTTCTGGTAATAAATTCAGGCCATCGAAGTTATTGCGTTTATAGAATGCAGCGTCTGCATGGATTATTATAAACGTATCTGTCGATGAGCAAGTTCTTCCGGTAATTTTCTATGTTTCACATTCGCGTTATTCGTAAATCTCTTACAAAACTGAGTACAATGAACTGTAAAATGAGTTTACAATACTTTTCATGCAGATAATATACAATTGCAATACATCTCTTCTGATTTTACGAGGATGTTGGGTAGCTTATTGCAACTGATGCTGGCTGTGTCTTCTATTAGATCCACTCCACCGTAAATTTCCTTTTCAAGCTTCACCGTGAGGTTACCAAAAACTGCAAGATCAGAGAAAAAGTGCTGGTCTCCAACTCATCTCTCCCTCTCTCTCTCTTCGCTAAACTTCATCACTTGAGATAGAAACCGCATTTTGTCAACATGTTGTTTGATGTCAAGCAGCTTTGAATTATTGATTATTTGATATCGGCTCTTTAGTTTGCGTGCAAAACGGCGGACCTTACCTTATGCAATCAATCACACTCTGTGTAAAGCATATTCTCCAGCCTAATGTGTTTTCTTCTTCAATTAGGTCTTTTTTGAGGGTGTAAATATCAACTTCCGTCAGATCTTTTACAATAGATTTCATGTTTTACGGAAATATTCATAAGATTTCCAAGGCTTCTTTGTACAAGTCTCCAGTTGTTTTCTCGGCGCAACTATATCATTCTTCAAAAATAAGTCCACATAGTTATCATGTATTCAATTTTTGTACAATTTCGTACTGTTTGCTGGCTGTCAGTAAACAGTTATATAGTGTCACCCCTTTTTCGTGTCTGTACGCATCAGCCTTGAATAAGTATCTCATATATGTATATTTATGACACAGTATTGATTATGAGGAATGAGTAGCTCATGTGAAATTTTCATGGTTTCGAGGTTGAAAACACTAAGTTTTCAAACTAATCTTATTCTTTTAAGTTCAATCAATACTATACAATCAGCACCTCTGATCTCTATAGTTTACAAGACTATAGAACAAAGCTATTAACCCGCAACTACACAATCATCGTTTAACTTTTAAAGTTCATTTGAACCTCGAATTCACCGCTCAGCACATTTGTGACTTAGGATTCTATGGACTGTACTTAATTACGTAATAAATTCAAGGAAAAGTTATTATAGATACAGTGATGCCGATAATAAGTCACAAACTTTTCATAGAATTTCTTAGGTAAGAGTTTCGTTGAAAATGTTGCTCGTTTTCACTCTGCAGCAATGCAATAGTTCAAATTCTATTAGTCCAGCGGTACATCATTTTACTCTGAAATATGTAGTGGCACACGTACAAGTGAGAGTATCGATATTTTTATTGTGAAAGCTGGCCTGATACCAGCTGGTATTGTGCCGATGCAAGCTACAAAAACGAAGGAAATTTTAATAATATCGAGAAAAATATGTTTTCCTTCGGTCCCGTTCTAGAGATCTGGTAGTATAAAACTCCAATTCTAGAAACGAGGTATTTTATTTACACCTTTGATCAAACAATAAAAACTCCAAAATATTATTTCTGATTCTACTCTTTTGAAAATTGATGTCCAGTATCAAAGGTTTGCACTTTACTATATATTTAAATGAATGAGAAATTGAGAATAGCTGGAAAAATTTGTGTAAATACTAAACTATTATAAAGATTATAAATAAGACATCTTGCAAGGTTATAATCGATTGCATTCTTCTTTTCTCAACTTGCTATTACTCACTCAATTATATTAAAAGTTTGTTTGTTTGAACTATATCTACTCACAACACACTGAATCAATATATTATTTCAAAGTTACCAGGGAAAAAAATGGATATTGAAAATTAATATCTTGTACAGTGAACTATGTGCCTGGAATCTGGATCAATCTGAATATTCAGCCTAAATATCTCAGATATTCTAATAGGTGACCAGTGGTCACCATTGGTGATCGTTGGTCACTGCGACTAACTCTAACTATACAAAAATATGGTGAGATTTGAGATGTCACTCTAATCTGCAACTCAAAACATGGTCCACGTTTTGAACGAAAAAAAAAGAACATTTGTAAATTTTTTTCGAGTTCTAAAGGGAAATTTAGGTTGAACTTTTAATTAACAGAATTTATTTAATTTAAATTTTTAATTTGAGAGACGATCAACACGCGGCAAGGAGCACCTCTTATGTTCTTTGAAATATGTTTTTTAGATTCCAACACACTGAACAATTTTGAGAAACGGGACATCTCAATAGTTTTGTGATGACACTATAGGAATTTCACGTTTTTTGAAATTCTGTTATGATTGAGTTGAGAAGCACAGAGTATAGGAAAAAATGTTAGAGGGACCAGAGACAGTGTGACATGTGGTGGCATATAGCCAGAAGCCGTCATTTTTCTTGCAGGTTACACAACCAACACAAACGCAGATCCTTTAAAATCAAATGAACACAGCCAAATATATCTATATATGTGACAATGCATGGTAGAAGTGCAAGAAAAATAGCAGAGGCAATCAGCAAACGGTTTTAATATGCCACACTGTCTCTGGACCCTCTGTACTGTGAATTCGATTACTCACAAGTTTCAATGATTAAAAATGAAATTGTATTTTCTAATTGTCAATAAAAAGGGAGGTTTATTTACATCTCACAATAAACATGAGTTTACTCATATACTTGAATAGTTCCCGCCAAACTCCTGTCCGTAGAGGTTCCCGCCTACTCCAAAGAGGTCTGTATCAGCTGACGTTATTTCCTGTACTCAGTGCTTATTCTCAACTCAATCATAACAGAATTTCAAATAACTTGATGTTCCCGTTTTTCAAAATTGTTCAGTATGTTGGTATCTAAAAAAAATATTTTAAAGAACATAAGAGAATGCTCCTTGCAAATGTCCTTTTATTTTGTTCAAAACGTGAAAAGGATATCGCTTGACGGAAATTTGTATATTCGTGGAATATCTACAGGACATTTATGATATTCTAGAGACTGTTTTGGACATCGTGGGGCTTCGTTTTGCTCATACAATCAACACGTTGGCAACCAACAGGCCAAAAAAAAAAGCGCGTGTAGACGAAGAAAAGAAATAATCTATGTAACTTTCTATCAGGACGGGAAGTCTCGGCTTTACGCAAGTGGTTTTGGAAAAGCTCCAAACTACTATTAGCTGGCAGAAGCAGTTTTTCCCTTTTGGAATTTCGAGATTATAATCACTGTTTATAAAACATCATTCATTCTACCGCCAGAGCGTGATGAAATTCCGGAATTAACTTATTTTGAAGACATTGTCAATATTATCCCCCCTCCCCTATATAAAATGTGAAAAATTCCGAATTGTCTTATCCTGAAAATTTGAGTATAGAAGTTTTCTGAGCGACTGCTGTCGGATTTAAACTAGTGGAGCGGCATTAAATCACAACTTCGCTTATTTATCAAAAACGCAGGCGCTGACATCAGCGTTGAATAGAATGTTAGTAAATTAACTAGTTTGCTATATAGGTGCTAGATCGTACTTGAATCTATGCCAAATCTTCAATGCTCTAAATGTTTAATTAGTGAGATGTACCTAAAATGTAGGGCGTAAAGCACTCTGAGCAGAATTGCATTGAATTTAATAAAAAATTAAAATACTTTACATATAGTCCATATAGAAACTTTGCTTATAAAAATGCACCTTTTAATATGAATATTGAATATGATGGCATCCCCCTATTTTCTTTCAACTTCAGGCCGGAAATTACATTAGGCGAAGAAAACAATTACTCGGAAGAATTAAGATAACACCCTCCAAGAAGAGAAATTGTCTGTGATAAGGGTTGCAAAGTAATATTTTTCTTTCTTTATAATTGTTTTTTCACAAGAGTCATAAAAAGTGTAATCCATTTATTTGGCTTCGATTTATTGTTTTATGCATCTATTCAATTCAAATGTGGATTCTACCAAAGATTTGGTTCCACATACGCTGGAAGGCTGAAAGTTATTTTTAGGCAATTTGTAGGTATGTATACATCTTTTTCTGTGGTAAATTTGTAGGTCAATTGATCTTTTTATAGAGTTTAATTTGTTTTTTTGTTTTTTTTAGTTGGTTCATTTAATGTAAGAAACTGCAAAGAATCAATGGAGGTCATGTCACTAGAGGACTAGATGATGTATTTACCTGAGATCGTTAGGCCTAGGTCTTCTCATACCCCTTGGGGGCTGTCTTGGCAGTGGTGCAGAGCACCTGCAATCACAATGCATAACGCAGAGGGCTACACTTGTCGCCAAGGTCACAACGAAAGGTGCAGCGAAGAAATGGATAATCGTTGCGACTTGTGCTTCACGATTATAGTCTGCCATCACTATACTTGAGTTCACTCGACTATAATGACAAGGGAATTTCGCTCCCTCGTAGCCCAGTTCCCGAGTGAAGTTTCCGCAATCCACCGTTGGTGGATATCCACAACCTTTGATATTCACCATGAGAACAGCTTCAATCCCATCAGTACTTGCTGCATAAATTCATTTCATCAAACACGTGTCCAATTTAACTGGTTGCATCTATTCGTTTAGAAATTGTGGCCGAGTAGCGATAACATCATTGGCTATTCGTCCAAATTGACCGATGTATATTAATATATTTATATATTATATAAATATATTATACGAATATAATATACGAATATTTTAATGATAAGAATTGAAAGAGTTATCGAATTTTCAAATTTATGGTGCTACCGAAGTTGGCACCCCAACTATAAAAGTTTTAGAGTTTGAAAATTACAACTTTTTAAATCGATAAAGTTTTCAATTTTGACCACCAAACGTCAATATTTGGCGAAAAAATACCAACAAAAGTATGATGAGAGCCTAGGCGTCCGCAAATTCTAAACGAATAGAGGCATGAGCGTTACAAATTTAATTAACTAGACGTTTGCTCTCAAATGAAGCGTAGAGGTTCTAATGCACATTATAAATTCATTAGGCTCTTATATCATCGACACTCCCTTCAGAAAAAAAATTTTGTTTGGGTGTAGTAAACAAATCCTGCAATATTATTCTCTTATTTATAAGAGCATGACATATGTAGGTGCTTCTGTCGTTTTATCGAAGTTCATTTTTTTTCGAGAAACATTGTTTCAGTAGTATAAGGTTGTTTCTATCTATAAAATATATAATTTATTTAAAAAATAATTCAATTTCAAATCACTGGATAATATCTGACGCCATTGAATGATAGAAAATTATGTATGTAGAATACACTATTGTCACCATACGAAGCTAGGTTTTTCAGTAAAATTTGAAATTCAAATTTGCGAGAAAAATTCTGAAAGTGACCCATTTATCATCGGGATTTGTTGGTACAGCCAAGAGGATGAAAAGCTATTCTTCTTACAAAAATTTCAAATTTCTTTATCTTTAATTGAAAAAAACCATCTATGAGATTTTAATTAAATGGGTTGGTTATGAAAATAACTGTAAAAAAAAGTTCCAATATTATTGAACAGAACGTGTATATTAAAGGTTCTTTGTTGTGACAAATTGCAAATGTGCCAACACGATGAATCTTTAATATTCAATTTCAGAGAAAAGTAGGTTTAAGTCGCAAAAAGTAGAAAAGTAATAAAAAAGTTCGCAACCTGATATTAACTTGAAAATTTCACTTTAAACTGAGAAATTGCACAATATTACAAAAAGGAAGCCCTATAAAATTTGATTTATCTAATATAAGTTCGCTTCGCTTGTAAATTAATATTTTAAATACTTTCCTCGAACTCGAAGGATCTTTCTGAGAAGAAAGTCAATATTCATTTAATTTTGAGATATTTTCAGAAAAGAGTGTCGAAGATAAGAGCCATTCTAACTTATACGTCGTAGCCATTTAGTGGTGGTGCCATTAATGGTGTTAAGAAGTTTTCTAGATTCTCCAGAGCATTTTTAACAGTTCCATATCTTTTCTAGGGTTTTCAGCGTCTTCATAGCGGCAACCCGCAATTACACTAAGTGGCTATGACTAATTACATTAAAACCTCATGAAAGGTCTTTCTATTATTTTTATTACTATTCTTCCTTACTTCCTTGGCTAAAGTTTCGGATGGGAATTTAGGCCGGTTTATTTTGGTATTCCGAATTCATCCAAACCAATTAGAAGCGTCCAACCAACGGACTGAACTTAATTGAACTTGAATAACTTGGAATAGGTTGGATTGAATTCCTGTTCGAAACTTTCACCAGGATTGGATACTGTGTTTGACATACACATTATTGAGGTGGTAGAAGGTGTTGCGATGGTAGTGGTAGTAGTAGAAGGGTTGATTTCGGTTTCGTTCCTAGTACTTGAATTCGACAATGGAGTGTAAGTGACGTATATATGAGTACACCTATACACGTCACTTGTGCAACCTTCTCTGCAAGAACTCCAAGTACAATTGAACAATCCAGCAAGGTCTTCTCTTCTTGAGGTTGTACAGGTGACTGGCTCGGGAGAGAAGTCAGCGGCCAAGGTACTGATTGCTGGATCCACGTAAAGCGGAAGCAAGAAAAGCAAAGCTGCACCGCCGGAAGTAGCAACCAAGGCCAGGGCGGAAGTCGCGTAGAAATTGAACCTTTGACGAAAAGTACGTCGTGGCGGTCGACGCCGCGACGCGCCGAACCCAAGTTCCAGCAGTTTGCGACGACGTTGTTCCTGATCTTTGGAGTCGTATGTCTCTTGATTATTCTGACACTGACTGCAACTAGCGTCTAACAAGAGCTCAGAACTGCTCCCGCGCATTCCCACTGGAGACACTTGATGTTGGAGTGTCAGAATACAATGGATGCACCTTCTAGGATTTAAATGATGAACAGATGACTGATCAAGTTCTCTCTGATTTGTGACATCAGAGACTATCCGCTTTCGGCAAAATTCTGCTTCGGTTAACATCGAGCATTGTTTTTTTCAAATAAACCATGATTCCAAAAGTAGATGGACAAATTTAACATCATTTTCCTCCTTAAGATCATAACTGTTGTTTCATCATTATTTGGGATTTTATCCATAATGATTGCTTATCCACACATTATTTTAACAGCTTAACTTAACAGCTTAACACATTGTACTTGGACGATTGATAGAAGATAGTAGTGACTATTTATCTGGAATATATTCTTTGATTTGATTTTATTGTCTTCTGGCTATTAGAGTTATCGGATTGTGCTGGAAGCATTAAAGACAACGTACAATCTGTTGCGTCTCTTTTCTTTTATCCTTTTCTTTTACACAACCGCTCTGCATGAAACTCCTATTAAAGTTATAATTTCATGTATTTAAAAATTTTACTTTCGTGAGCCAATTTAATTGTCTATTCATTGCATTCCTAAATGGAATCATTCAATAGTGCCCTTTACATATATAATCACTACTTAACTTTACTTAATATTCACTTCCACTTGAATTTTGAGCTTCTAATTACATGTAAAACTTTTTGAAAGTATTGGCAATGTTCACGATGATGTAGGCCCTCGTAAGGAAATTAACTACGAAAATTACTCGCTGCTAATCATTGGCAGAGAGAGTAGCTTTTGACGTAGCCAATTATCGAACAATTAAATTCATTTAATCGATTTTAGATTAGCAGATAGACCGTTTCGAAGACCAGCTCCAGACACTTGAAATCATTTAATTCATTAAAAAAGCATTTAAGCTTCGCATTCTTTTTTTGGATAAAATAATCTCCTTTTGACTGCTATATCCCTTTATCCTGTCCATTCTTTTGATTTCAGAAAATATCAACAGTACCCAATCTATATTCGGGAAGCGAATCAATTTGCAGAGGCATTCAATAATTATTCTAAACTAAGAAAATGAATACACTAATATTTTCTTCAGCTATTTAAATGTAAATGTTTTCTCCAATTCCTTCCATTTCCACAAACAAGTGCTCTGGCTTAAAGTTGTCCAATAGATTATTGCATCAAAATTTACAGATTCTTGAATCCTTTGAACTTTCTGAGGCTCTTGATTGACTATCTTATCAGTCGTCAGCCTAGACTATAGAAAATAAACGCCATACATGACACTCTGCTACGATATATTATGATAATGATTATGCGGAAATAAATGGTGACCGAATCGACCGGCGATTTCGGGACATGATTTGGGATGTTATACTGATTCAATGAGTCGTGAAGCCATCGACTCGTCGCGGACCGCGAGTTAAAACGCGACTGTCGCCACTGTCTCTCCTTTCTTGGAAGCTACCCCGATAGGGCGGGGTTCCTGGAACGCGTGCGCCATAATCCCCACCTGGATCTGATAACCTCTTGTTTACCCTCTTGAACGTCGAAAGTCACCATACTCTTGCGCGGTCCTATTATCATCTTTTAATTACGTCCCATAATTAAGCCAATTTCACGTCCTTGTACTCGCGCAAAACATAGGAGGCTCTTCTTCTCCCTACTGACAATGAGTTACAATGAATTATACAAGTGATATACACCAATTCCAGGATTTTAGAAGGGCTCTTCACTTTTTATCTATATTAACTTCCTTTATGATTCTCAGATTCTATAATCATTTTCTTGACGCACTTCTTAATGAAACAAAATTATCTGTGCTCCATAATGTCAGAGTTGCTACAGAATTTCGATTTAAAAAACTCCAGGCCTTTCAGAGAATAATTTTCTAAAAATGCTAAGTCTGGTACAACTCTATTCTAGAGTAATATTGGACTTTCAAGGCCGCCAACATAAATTCAGAGTATAGAGTTTTATTAGTTTTATTTAAAGACATTTTTAACATTTTCACATAGTTTTAATGCTTTTCTAGTCTAAAAATGATTAGAAAATGACTTCATAAGGTAGTGAAATTGATATACTTTAATGTCATTATGATGCTTTCAAACGATGTATTTGACACTAGATTTTCTTACTCTAAGCTGATGTACAAAAAGACTAACGATATCATTTTTTATATTGTGAAATAGAGTTATATATTATAAATAAGTATGTACCTATATTACACAGTTTTAGACAGTCTTCTTCAACAAACGCATCTTTAAGACGATATCGGATTCCAGATTATCCATGGAAATAAATTCCTTATTTGCACAACCAATAACAGGGCATCTGTATAAGAAGTGGATTTATTTTCAATACTTAAATTAAAATTTGCTTTAATTAGACTATATGTATTATTGATAACTAATATGATAAAATTACCTGGTTTTAGGGTTGAATTTCACCATATCGTTGATGCTTTCACGATCATAGACGTGACCACACGTTTTATTTTTCATTGGGTCAGTCATTCTCCGTTTGGTGAAGGGATCGATCACATTTACTGTATCCATTGTGAATTGTAAGTCGTCATCGTCGTCTTCATTAGGGTCTGGGTCATGTACATTCTCTGTATCTGTAATTTAGAAATTGATTGCATATACAGTCTGTAAATATCAGAATCTCTTCATGAAACTCAAACAAACTACGGTTTTCCTTACCTTTTAATAAATCATTTATTTGACGATTAAATTCCACAAGATTTTTGTCTTTTGAAACATCTGGATTAATTTTGCTCATTTTTTTTTTATATTCCTGTGGATAGAATAGAAAAATATATTTTATTGAACGCAGGCCTATGGATCTCTTTAGTGTTCATTTCAAATAGAAAGAACTTTTAATTAATGAAATATTTACCTCTAAAATATCCTCGAACTTCAGATTATTGTCATTAGAACTGTACAAATCTGTGATCTTCTCAATAACTTCATTGCCTTCATTCAATTTTGCATTGATCAAACAGTTCTTTTCTACGATGCCTTTTAATTCTTCTATCATTTTTTTTTGTTCTTCTCCATCTATAAATAAGTAATATTTTTCAAGTATTATAAATTGCAAATAACATTGAATTAGAATCAATTCTAATAATGAACTATAATCGTTTTCAACAATGTCGTAGATAACTTTACTTTCTGAGATTTTAGAATAAAAATAGGGATTTTCAAAGTTTGTCTACCAACCTCATATTTTAATATTATAACTTGAATAATAATAGTTATTAGCGAACTCGGCAAAGTAAACAATTAACAATTTTATTTGTAAACATAACCTAAACACTTCATTCCGCGGCCCTCACCGATTATCATGACGACTGTTTATTATATATTTGCTGTAAATACTTTACAGAAAATATCTACAACCATAATGTCATCAAAGTAAATTAGATTACCGTAATATGTAAAGATGTTCGCCGCTGTTTTGGAAAAATTTTCCTGGATTTGTTCGGATAATTTTTTAAGAGAACTCATTGTACCTTTTTGAGAAACGTATATAGAAAAGAATATTTTTTAAAGAATGGCTGCAATTAACGCAAAAGCAACAACAAAAAGATTAATGAAATGATAAACATAAGCCAATCTAGAAAACTTGACATGAGCGTGAAAAAAAAATTCGTCACTCGCCTGACTCACCGCCAAAAATCTGGAGACTCTGACGTCTCTGACTGTCTCTGACTTAACACGAAGGAATAGTAGTATAGTACTGAGTACTGAGTCTGTCAGTCTGCTGTCTGACCTGTCTGACAGGTCTGATACAACACAAAAAAAAACAATTCGAGATATCTCGCAACACAAGCCGAGGGGTCGTATTTCCCGGGAATTTTTCAAGTGCTAAAAATGTTATTTTAATTATTTTTAATAATTAGTTATATCTTAATAAATAAAAATATTAGTTTGATCGTTAATTAAATTTGCATTCAAAAATATACGGAAAATCGTAAAATCACTAAAACTAGTTTATAATTATTTTAATCAATGATCTTATTGATATTTTTACTCATTAAAATACAATTATTTATTCATAAAAATTGAAATTGCATTTTTAGCATTTCGAAAATTCCCGCGAAATACGAGCAACGACGCATGTGCGTTAGAAAAATGTCGTCTCGAATCTCGATGCGCGCGTCGCGCCGCGCGCTGAGTGGTAATTTCATGGTAATTTCTATATTTACACTAATAACACCAACTCCAACGAATTTCTTGTGCGTTATTTTATTTTTAAAAAATATATACGGAATAAACGTTTATTTTCCAACAGAATATTCATTTAAGAATGTCGAACTTTTCGTTTGGAACGCCAACTACAACGCCTCAATCAGGAAATACGAGTATCAGTTTTGGTGTACAACAAAAGTTCGTATTTCTTAAAACCTAACCTAGAAATTAGTTCTCTCATTTCCATTTATTAAATAGTATTTTTTTTAATATTTGCAATGTCTTAGCTTTTTCTATACCATGTGTATTATTGATATTTGAAATTGACTTTCCCATAATATTCTATAATTTATTAAACATAAACTATTGCAGAAGATTCGAATTTTTTATTTTCGAACGTTTCGAACTATCATTTTCCATTGAAAGGGGGAAAAACCGGGAAAGCAAAATGCTGTGCCGGAATAAAATCGTCATTTTAAAATTATTATTGAATTAAAGCCAATAAACTTTTATTGGAAAAGATAATCTACTAAAAAATGGAGAGTACATAATATATAGATATGTTATATTTATTTTAAAGGCCGACAACTGGTTTTTCTGTCACAACTGCACCGTTTGGATCTACTACTACTCCTGCATCTGGTGCTTTATCATTTGGCACTGCGGCTCCAACAGCCAATACAGGCTTAAACTTCAGTTTCGGTAGCAGTACTGCTTCCAGTGTTGCTCAGACCCCTAACTTAAATTTAGGGACTAGTATAAGTACTGCAGGTTTAAATACCTTTCCAAATCCTACTGCTATCACTTCGCAGGCTACTGGAATAACATTTGGAACACCAGCAACATCGGGTAACTTAACATTTAACACGCCTACCACAACAGGTGGATTAACATTTGGAACACCGGCTACATCAGGTAGTTTGTCGTTTGGACTACCTGCAACTTCAAATGCATCGTCATTTGGATTAACAGCAAGTACAGCGCCGACTACAGGATTAAACTTTGGGACATCTGCAACTACTACACGTAATATTAAAATCTATTAGCCTTGTATGCATACCAAACTTGAGGGATGTTGGGGTTCTAATATCAAAATTCAACCTTATGTGTTTAATTAGTAAATATTAGAATTAAATATATTTTCGCTTTGTAGATCTACTTTTTTTCCAAACAGAAGTATGACTACAGAGCGAAAAAATATTTAATTATAATATATTTTAAGTTGTTATGATAGAATTAATATGGCTTTATTATAAAATTTCTTCATAAAAATAATTTATCTTTTATTTCATAGCATCCTTGTTTGGTTCAACTTCTGCAAGCAATTTATTCTTATCAAAGCCGACTGCTGTCACAACTGCACCAACAACTACATCAGTCAACAAGGGTCTCGGTGGTTTAGATGTCTCGATTAGTAACAAGGGACTTTCACAAGGTAGCAACAGTCCAACAGCAGCCAAGGAAAATCTTTTACCAAATGAATTGATGCAAACCATCGAAAACTTCAAGTACATTTATGTCTTAAAATGCATTATAATTATATGAATTAAATAATTATTGTAGATATATTAATTTGCCTTTGATTGTTCAACAGGGAATTTGTTAAAACACAAAAGGTTTTGAGTTCTGATATTGCACGAGGGTCTTCAAGGCCGCTCAATCGTTGCTCCGAAGATACAGCATCGCTAATGGAAGTACTGACTACTTTGGCCGGCTCCGTCCAAAGAGACCGCTCTCTAGCAGATAAACTAAAGCAGGACACTGCGAAAGCATTGCAGAATGCAGAAGTAGCCCAAAGAACGCATGATACTCCGCCTGGTCTACAGTATGAGAACAATGCACCACTCTTATTCTTTATGGAGTTAGCTGAAAATTTCGAACACGATTTAATGCTTTTTAAATCTCAAATAGAAACAACGGAAAAACATATACAGACGATGATGACGCCCAGAACATTAACTCCACAAGGTAAGGATATTGCCATTTTTAAATAAACAAATTATAATGTGCTTCACTAATAAACTTTTTTTTTTTTTAAGAATTAACTATGGCAATGGGAAAACTTCATGAGTCTCTTGTTGCCGTCGCTGGAAGATTACAAGGTGTACACTCAAAAGTGCAACAGCAAAAAGAGCAATATCTGAATTTTAGAAAATATGTTCTAAAGGACAGTTCTAACGTATTTGAAGACCTTAAATCCGACAGAAAAACAAGTAAAAGTAGTGTTGGGAGAATCACAAGTGGACCAACACCTTTTGCTCACGGTACTACAATATCCCAAATGATGTAGTTAAAGCATATGTCTTGTATACGATTTGTATTGTTTATCATTTCAATACAATTTTTTTCGTTAGTAAAGTATTCGATTTGAAATCCTTTTTTTGCATTTTTTTTAGGAAGTAAAAGTTTCTTACCGTCAACAGCACTCAATTCTAGTACTCCACCAAGTTACGGTACATCAAATCCTTTAGGTAAATAAAAATGTACAAAACTTTGAAAATATGCATGCGTTTGTAATTTGAAAACTGCACAAATAGGAAATTGGTTTAAATTTAATTTGACACTAATTTTATAATCTATCGATAAAATTCTGGTATTCAGGTGTTACATTCTGGTCTTAGATTTAGAAAGTGGTAGATGTCATTAAGGTATAACATTAAGGGATGTGGTAATTACCACAAGAGCAAATTTAGTTTCGCCAACTTTACGTTCGCAATAATAAATATTTTTCGCTAAAACTAGGCAATCCACCTACGTTTCATGCAGACGAAGGTGGATGGTCTAGTCTTATTAAAAATATTTATTATTGCGGACGTAAAGTTAGAGAAACTAAATTTTATTTAGCTTAGGTTGTTGAACTTAAACAGCAATTTTATTAACGTAAATTCCGTGGATTCCGATAAATAACGAATACTTTCATAATCGAGAATCAATAAACTTAATTTTTTTTTTTTTCAGTCTGGGGAAACATAACGCCAACACCTTCAGTGACTAATTTTTCAATGGGAACCACAATGAAGCCGCCAACTAGTGGCTTGAGTTTTAATACACCCGTGAACCTCACAGCTCCGCTCTCATCATCAGAATCGAATTCCAGTTTTCAACTTCAAAAACCCCCCGCGGGTAACAAAAGGGGGAAGTTTGGTTTTTGTTAATAAGTAAATTAAGTATGTACTTCCTACAAAATTTCCAATTACAATACGTGCAGATTTTCACTTAAATATTTTCTGTTTATTGTTTTTCTTATCGAAAAACGTCATAATACACAATGAAATTGTTCCATATAGAAAATAATGAAGTGAAAAACAGTATTATTTTGAACTTGACTTGGGTGTTGACAGTAAGCAGTTAATTTCGAATATGCACTGTACAAATGTACAGTACAGACCAATAATTTGAATACACCTAAAGAAAAAACTATATTTTTAACGTATTTATGTTAAACATAATAAATTTGTGTGTATAGAGAAAGTTGAGTTCGTGAAGTAAACAAATAAGCTAAAAATATTGTTTTTTCTTTAGGTCTATCCAAACTATTGGCCTGTACTGTATATACTATATATAAGGTTGCGTGATTGGAATTTCAAACGTCTCGTACAATTGAAATATACATATGATTAATACAATTAAGGAACAAAAGTATTAATTCAAAATTAAATTTTTTCTAGTAACAATTTGTTTTATTTGCTTTTTTTCATGGCAGTTATAAAAACGTGAATAAAATACTCTCATAGGATAGTAAAGTTTTGATGAGTAAAAATCATTAATGTGTTAGTAATGCTGTTTTTGCGTCTTTTATACATTTTTTATATCTGCAATCTTAGTTTTTGTTAATAATAATTGTACTTCATAAATGGAAGGTACTTTTTTTGCCATTACATTTACTGTTGCAATTTTTACAACTAATATTTACATGTTATAAAGTGAGTAAAGAACTGCTTTTTATTAAATCATTTAATAGAGTTTACTTTTTTAAATATTTAGTTTACAAAAAGGACTATTTTTATTAATTTATTTACATTTTTTAAGCTCTAATAAAATTTGAATCTTACCCGGTATTTTTCTCAGTTTACGTACTGAAGCTAATTGATGTGTTTAAGATGTTTAAGAATAAATTGGAAATCACTTTATAAAATGATAAATGAAATTCAAAATAAATAATTTACGAAGTTACCTATATGCTTTTCTAGAAAATACTACCCTTGAAGGTAGAAGTTTGCATAGAAATTTGTAGTTAATTACTGAGTGAACCCTATGTAAATATGGCATAATAATAAACTATATTGCACCTACTTGCATGATAGGAATTAATAATCTAAATGCGTCTTGGACGTAAGAACTAGCATTCGCTGCCTGAAATAAAATAGAAATACTTTTATTACTTAAACTTTTGTACTGATTAAGTGATCACATTTAAAATAATTTACCTCTAGAAAAATGCTAGTAATGTTGGAATTTATATCTGGCATCTCGGAATTCTTCATTTCGTTTAATTTATCACAAAATAGTGTTGCTATAACACTAATTTGCCCTGATAAAATACGAGTCAGCTGGACCAATGCATCCGCCTCGCTTACGGTGCTACGTCTTTCTTTTATTAACAGCAATTCTGCCGACTTATGAAATCTTTCTACTGAATAAGCAGTAAATTTTGCTAATGCAGATATGGCTTGTTCAAATAATTCTCGATGAGAGAGTAACTTCTCTTCAGTATTTGTACAACTAACAAACAAAGAGTTGATATCTTGAAAAAGCTGAAAATTGAGATGTTTTATTCATTACAGTTTAATGCTTTCAATAACCTAATGAATAGAAAGTTAGACTTACATCATTTAATTTATCATATGAAACATCAATTCCAAGGTCCTGACAAGCTTTTAATCTCTCTTTAAAATCCTTTTCACTCCCTTCAACTTCCTCATCATCATCTCCCAAATCGCACAATTCCTTAACTTCATCCAACGTTTCTTGAATGGAATTTAACTCTTGCACATCAAGATTAATCATTTTATGTTGAATTCTCATATTTGATTGTTTCGATAACATTTCTAAGGCCTCTAAATGAACCAAACCTTGATAATCATCAAAAAGACTCTCGAAGCAAACCTTCTTAGCCGCTTGTCTTTCCTCTAAAGTTTTTTCTTCAGCATCTGCTTTCTCTTTGACCTCTTTCAGCATTTGTGACAAGATTGGTTTATCAGATTCATTCATAAAAAATGCTCGTTTTTTCTTCAATCCAGGATCCCCTTCTTGTAAAACTTCCATAGTTTTCTTACCAATGGTTTCCAGAGTGTCCAAGCCACCGGTTATAACTTTTGATCCAGTCGATTCGACTAGTTTTGTTATAGATGATACTCCAGACATGAAATTGCTAAACCCAAACGAAAGTTGTGCTTCATTTTCTTGAGGAAGTTTCAGAGACTCCTCTGAAAAGTAAATAGAATCTATAATAATGCTAGTTGCAAATAGTTTACACAATCTTCAATTACAATTAAAACAAACGCATACCACTAACTATAGTATTTTCCTGCTGATTCATATCTGCTTTGACTAGGTCAACTGGATCTGGTGCACCAATGGTTTCTTCTAACAATGTTAATCCTTGACTAACGCGATTCGTTAATGTTGATACACTCGCCGAGGCTGTGTTTAATAATGAACCTACACCCCATGAACCCCATCCACCCCAAGCATTATTTGAGCCGTCTTGACTTTCACCCACAGAACAAAGTTTATCTAAAATTGGTGTAATGTTTTCTTCTGTTAACATGTCAGGCAATTCCACATCCTTATCAAAATGTTCCCATCCATCTGGCTTAAAAATGTCTTTGAATTTCAAGTTGGACCTCAACTCTTCCGGCATGTCCTCCACCTCTGGCTCTGTATTTTGCTTCAAAAAAGGTTTCTTAGATGAATTTGGTAAAGTTGTCGAATCCTGTAACTGTGATGGAGATGTATCTTCAGCTTTAGCCTTTCCTTTACCATCCTCGGCTACTTGAAATACTGATGATGGTTTATTAATTGTAGAACTGGAATTGGCAACAGTTCCCAATCGCTTCGCCCCAAAGGAACGAGATTGTTTCGGCTGCCGCTGTCTTTGAACTTTACTATTAGTATCTTCGCCAGTTTCTTTTTTAATTTCACTGGAATTAATCTCTGCATTCTTATTTCCTTTTCCCAACTTTAATTCTGTCTCTTCGACATTTAGCTTAGAATCTGATTTAATTTCTACTTTCTTTTCTCCTTTTGGCGTTTTAATTTGCGATTGAACAGATTTTGATTTAGAATCATCAGGTTGAAGCTTGCTTGGTTCAGATGGAAGCTTTGTTTTCGATTCAATAAATTTTGAATCATTGCCTACACTTAAATCTGGAAAATTGTGATCGTACATAATTTCCTTTACACAAGTTATATTCTGTGTGAAAGCTCGAGATTGAGTGGGAATAAATTCTGTGTCGTCATCTGACTCTGAGTCGACAATATTTCTAACACGATGAGCTGCTGGTTTTCTTGAGGATGCTGCTCGGGCATTAAGTTCTTCATCAGCACTCTCAAAATCATCACTTTCCGATGTAGCCATTTTTTCTCTACACTAGCTTCAGCCTGATTTCTAGTTTTCAAAAAAATCTCCACCGCCAGTGATTATTACTCTGCAACTATGTAATTATAGACAAAAAGGGTTAATTTCTAATTACAAAATGCAATGAGAGATTTATTTTGATACAAAGTATTTTTTAAATTAATGGTATTGGATTCAATTTATTACAAAAATTTCAACTTTTTCCATTTAGAAAAGGAGGTATCAGGATTAGTTATTTTTTTATTTTTTAAAGTACAAGTGACTGTAAGGCAAAAAATTCATTCTTTAATATTTAAAAGAATATAAAAGAATTGCCCTATACCGTATACTTCCTTATATATTATAAAGTTAGAAAGGAAAACGTATGTTTTCTTGAATTATTTAAATGTCACATAGAAATATAATATGTATGTATTTACTTACCTTTTGGGGTTTAAATCTCCAATACAATTGACATTTGATTATTTGTTTAATAGACCCTGCTAATATTGTACTCGAATCTGAGTTTGCATTCAAATAATTACACAAATATAAGCAGATAATCGAAGATGCGGATTAGTTGATCATTCACATTTTACAATAGAAACAAATACGCCTGAATGTGAATACGCCATCGTGGCAGTAATTCGTTAATCGGTAATACGCATGCGTTGGAAAGCTTACCTTATTGGTTGTATCCGGTTCTATTTGGTCATATTTCGCTATAGGCTATTGCGCTTGCGTTGGGACAGTGTTGTCATTGGTCGTAATTAACGCATTATTCAAAATAGTACCTAATCTGACTTAATAACAAATTTTAATTAATATATGTAATTATTGTAAATTGCATAAAGATATTGAAAATCACATAAGTTTAGGTTTACCTTGAGTCACTTTTTGTAATATTATATTATTTTTTACCATATCTAAAATAACACAAATTCAAATATATTTATGCAATTTATAATATTATTATTTATGTTAATTACGAAAAGGGGTAATCAATACAATTTTGAATAGCGCGCCAAATGCGGCCAATGACAGCACTGTTAAATTTTGTAGTAGCGAAGGCTAGCGCTGCACTCTGCAGTCTGCTGGGCTGCAATAGGAAGGAACAGAAGAAATTTGTAATTTGCGATTCTGTGGAGGGAGGAGCCAGCTGTCAAAAAAATAACAATTTGATAACAAAAACACCCTTGCAATTCGCGGATTCGTTCAATCGTTTATCTTTATCCACGTATTTAGTCGTAGTGTTAATTTTATCCGTTCAGCGAAATCTCATCCCTCGCCATCCCTCTCTTTTCTAAAATATGTGAATTTTTGTTTGAATAAGTTATCGTTGCGGCTTTAATGTCAAGAAAGTCAAGAAACGTGCATTGTAAAAATAATATTTTCTTGTCTTGTGTCTTGTCTTTTTTTAATTGCGCAGTGATAAGTGCGTAGAAAATCACGGTAGAGACTAGAGACAGAGGAATAGCGAGTAGACGACGCGCTGGCCGCTGCGTGCTTCAAAATCTAGACATATCTGGTGCAAATAGTTTCTCGTTATTTCACTGTTATTTTACGCTTTAGAGGATTATTAGTTTATTAGCATAATCATCGCCTGTATGGGAGCCAGCAGTTCTCGAACTGAAATGGATTACGCGCAAGAACCAGGTCTTGCAGCGATCTTACAATATCTAATACGAAGGTTAGTTAATTATTTACATTTCTTATAGGATGACAAAAATCTTCGTGTAAGTTTTTTAAGTTCAAATCTATCCATTTAATTTGGCCACAGACTCACTTTTCCTACGAAATGATTACAAATCGGGTTTTGTACTAGACCTGCTGCAGAAAATTTCGTCGTATCCGTTGTTTGTACAACTTTGATGTCCTACAATGAGAGAACTGTCATTCGTGTAACCCCAATTTCCTCTTAGGTTTTCAATTCTTCCTGCACAAAACGAACAAAGTCCACTTCTCAGTTCCTAGGATTATATTTATTAGTTCCTATATGATTTTACGACGAAGAATGCTAAACATAACCTAAACTATGTGGAGATTGCCTCTTTGTTTCAGGAGTTTCGGATCCTATCTGTCTTTTATTTTGATTCCCTTCTGAAACTAAAAGAGAACAAGTGCTTTTAGTGAACTTGTCACTTAATACTTCTCATTTATTGTTGCTGAAGTTCCTGAATTTTGTATTAAATTCAGTTTATAAGTCTTTTTTTTTTATTTTAATCTAACATTAGATGAGACTTTATCAGTGATTGTGATTATAAAGCGCTGAATATTCGGCACCACCTGTGACTTCGCAATTTACTACAACTATGATGTAGTTGAAAGCCAAAAACATTGAGTGTTTAATTGTTTAACAAAAAAAACATTCGGATATCCAAGTATGGGTCAAATTTACAGTTATAGGTATTTTTTAATGCATTGGTTAAGGACTGGTACTGAAAGAACTTGAGTGAGATTTTTTTTAAATTAATTCAATGATTCGTATTTTTACAGTGGACAAGTTCACATCATATCAGAAGAACACGATGATTCGGACGAATATTCTGCTGCAAGGCCTCCTCGAGTTCCCACTCGACCAAATACATCTAGACTTGACGTTAGTTGTATTTGTTTTATGTATATTAATTAAAGGTATTGGACTTGATAACCTCATAATTCAATCTCTTCATTCGCTCATTAAATCTTCTGAAATCTTTTCGAATCTCTTATGAAATATTTTTAGATCCTGTAAAATTCCTTAAAATCTCTTGAGCTTTCTTAAATTTCCCGTAAAATCTTTCAAATCCCATACTTATATTTCTACAGAGTGAACAAATTTCTAATTGTAATATTTGTTAATTAAAATGTAGAGATCGAATTTTGAAGCTAGAAATTGGATCCAATGTCCGTAAATCTTGATTACTAATTCTATTAAAGGTTCAGCATTAAATATGTTTATTTTTATTTTTTTACAGAAAAGTGAAATTAGCCTTACGACAAAACAGGCTTGTGGTATTGGAAATGAATCTAAAAGTCAAAGCGTTTCCATCCCTTCCTTAGTACACAAAAGAGAGTTAGGATCAAACTTCAGTGCCGCTCAAAGATGCCAAATATCGAGTAACTATTTGCCGAATAGGATGCAACAAGTTGCAAAATACAACAGCAAAGCCTTCTGTGGATCTTACTCTACTGATGGAAAGTTCTTTCTCACTGCATGCCAAGGTATAACCAATATATTAGTAATAATTTTTAGGTGACCTTTACATTTTTTAAGGGTGTTGGACCCAAGTTCTATCCTCAACATAAGATATCTTCATTTTATTTAACAAATATAAGTGGATATTTTTTTGTTCTGTAGCGAAAATCTTTCTTTGTTCAAATAGAAATGTGAGTACTGAGTCTCTGTTTTACGCAACAAGAGAACGAAAAAATATCCAGTTATAATATACTGTACTTAAAATATAATAATTCTAAATATAATAAATATGATAAATTATTCCAGACAGGTTCCTAAGGTTGTATCGCACTGACAACGGAGAGTTTACGGAATTCAAAAAAATATCAGCTCGAGATGTTGGTTGGAGTATTTTAGACACAGCTTTCAGTCCTGATGGAAACTACATCGTATACTCGAGTTGGTCCGACAATCGTAAGTTTAAAGTCATTCCCAGTACACTTTCAAAATATAAAATAATCTGAACTAGCTATTTGCTTTTTTAGTGTATATGTGTCCGATTTATGGAGATGCAAACACTCAAGAGACACTTTTCCTCTCGCCATCAGAGCGCAGATTTTGTATATTTTCCTTAGTCTTTTCAAGTGATGGAAGGGAAGTTCTCGGCGGTGGAAACGACGGTTTTCTCTATGTATACGACAGAGAATGTCAGCAACGAGTTCTCAGGGTTCGTTTTTAATTTTCATTATTGACAAAGTTGTGGTCCCATTATTACAGATATTTTTTTTTAGATCGAAGGACATGAGGATGATGTAAATAGTGTTGCCTTTGCAGATAACACTTCCCAAATTTTGTATAGTGCAGGAGATGATGGATTGTGTAAGGTAAGATTAATTCGTTCAAACTTTGTAAAATATTCTTGTAATCTTTTGATATCGCGTGGAATATTTTTAAAATCTGGAACCTTTAGAAATCTCTTGTTTTTTTTAAATATTTCTAAATCTTAAAATCATTGGAAATCTTAGGAAATTATTTTTAATTCTCTTGAAACTTTTGAAATTTATTGAGCTTTTTAAAATTTTGTTCAATCCCTTGAAATATTTGAAATCTGATATACACTAAAAATACGAGTAATGAACCCTACAATCGTAGCGAATTATATGACTTTAAACCTTTAAAACTTATACTATTGATAATTATTTTTGCAGGTATGGGACAGGCGAATGTTAAGTGAAAGTGATCCACATCCTGTTGGAATTTTGGCAGGCCACATGGATGGCATTACGTATATAGATCCTCGGGGAGACGGGAGGCACTTACTAACAAATAGTAAAGACCAGACCATCAAATTGTGGGACGTTCGTGCCTTTTCAGATCATAGTGGTGAAATGAACACAAGAAAGGCTGTAGCGAATCAAAATTGGGATTACAGGTGGCAACGAGTACCCAAAAGATGTAAGTGCAAACTATTTTGCTTTCTTCAAAAAAGAAATAATAGGTTACAACAGGACCAGGAATCTCGTTCTTTATATACAATTAAAGAAATATTATTTATGTTCAGTGTACAAGTCGAAAATCATGTTGGATGGAGACACGAGTATTATGACCTACAGAGGGCACTCTGTTCTCCAAACCTTGATCCGCTGTCATTTTTCTCCAGCAGCTACAACTGGACAAAGATATATTTATACGGGGTGCGGTTCCGGACGAGTTGTCAGTAAGTAATCGAATCCTAAAAATATTGTCAATTTTAATTATATATTTCCAAGGAGTTGATTTCAACAAATTTTAAAAAGATTTCCTGAGTGAACAATCCCATATATTGCAAATTAAAACGTTAGATTAGTTATTAATTCATTTTTTATTCCAGTTTTCGACGTTCTAACTGGTGATATCGTCAAGTCCCTGAACGGCCACAGAAGTTGCGTCCGAGACGTTAGTTGGCACCCGAATTGTCAGGAAATCATCTCCACATCGGTTAGCACTGAAAAAATATAATCTGAAAATTCTATGAATCATTTATTCTTTTTTCATTTTGAATTCTTTTGTTTTTTGAATATTTTCAGTGGGATGGAGTAATAGGCAGGTGGAGATACGCTGGTAAAGCAGTTTCACTTGATGTTCCCGATTCTGAAGAAGACAGCGATACAGAAACTTCTCAACCACGGACTTTGCGACGTAGCCAACGTATAGCGGCTCAAAAGGCAAAAAATTCGACTTCTTGCTAAGAGAACGTGAAATGTGAACCTGATGTGAACTTCCGAATAACTTAACTTTGGAAAATGCAGCAATCTTTCCTAAAAGAATAAAGTTATCAGAAGAATTTTGCGGCTTCTTTCGGGATGTTCAGCACCCACTGTACACAAGACTGAACCAACTTAACTGTGCTTTTGTTCAGCGTTAACAAAAACTGAAAAACGACTTGAATTTTGTAAATGGGAACCTTTTTACTGATCACGGGCTTCCCTCTACCGATTTCTACGAACAAATTTTCTACCGTCGAAACGATGAATAGTTAGTCCGCTTTCAACGAAATATTGTGGTTTTTAATTATGCGTATTCTCTGTTCTGCGTCGTTGACTTTTTCTTTTCTATTTTAGAATTAACAGATTTCTAAGATATAAGTTTTAAGTATCCTACCATGTAATGAGGGGCGTTATTTACAGTTGTATTATATTATTGTTGACTTATTGACAAACTTAAGTGCAGCGAAACAAAATCTTTTCTTCTACTCCCGTGGATTTATTGTGTTTAAAGTAATTTCCTGTGAATAGAATTATCGCAGAGTAGAATAGGGTATGGAAAAGTTGTTTTGTTATATTTGATATGAGAAGGGACATTTTAGAAGGAAATTTTTCGCGGAAGATTACAGTATAACCAGTGCGGCGTCATTTATAATATCTATTTCCATATAACTTGTATAAATGATACATAATAATATTAATAATTTACGTTTTCGCGGTACTGTACATACGTAGGACTTTTAAAAAAGAAAAAAGAAATATATGAATAAAAAAAATATACGACGAAGGGTAAATCTTATTTAAGGATTTAAGATTTTCGACTCGGTATTTTAATATATTTAGAAATAGCATTGCAAGGAAAAAATGGTATGACACATCAATCCCATCCAGCTACCTATTGCATCTGAGTTTACAATTTCAAACAGAACTGGAGGAAGTATTGCCGCCTATTTCGTGACCTTTTTGAAAGAAGCCCGAGACAAGGTCATTCTTGATTCTCTTAATTTTAACTTTTTTAAAGGATTAGGTTTAGTGGGGCTTCCGGAAGCCCCGTCATTTAATTCCGCATTTCTCGTTCTTTGTGCCGATATACGCCATTGTAAATTGAAGTGGAAACTCGTTCCTACTGAAAAAGTGAAAATATTGAATTTCACGCTTTAACGAACGCGTCTATGCCGTTTTCAAAATTATTAACTTCTCATGCTGTTTCAACATCATTTTTAATTGGTTACTGGTAACCTTATGAGAAAAATTCCTATCATAGAAAAATCGTATTTGAATATATAAATTTTATTACCTGATAGAAGCTTAATTAATTGCTTAAAGAGTTTATCTGCCCAAGCGGGTGAACTGGATGAAGAAAGTCCCCAGAATTTGTAGGATAAATAAAACAAGTTATATGCGAATGAAAATGATTCGACCTTCAATGTTGAGTAAGAAAATTATAATAGATAAGCTTAATATATTACTTATTGAGACAAAAATTTAGCTGTACACGTGATTCTGTTGAATTTAATGCAACCAAGTAAATACATTAAAGTTAATATCTCGTGACATAAATGAGTGGGATATTAATTTTAATTCATTAATATCCAACACCCTTAAAGCTTGAAATTCAAATTCAAATTTTGATAACAATTCTCAAAAAATAGAGCTTACGATACTAAAAAAACAAACAAGTGTATTGTGTCAAAAAAAAATGCCAAGTAAAAGTGAATTATGAACTATTGAATCCGTCTATAAAAAATGAAACGTTCAAGTTGGTTGAACAAGCTTTCTAAGTTCTGTCACAATGTGACTAACATACATACATGCCTTGCTAAAATGAAATACGATTTAATTAAATGCCATAAGTGGTAATTGTGCCAAGCGATGGATGAAGAATATAAGAAATAATAACTTTAACTAACGTGATGCGATTTTTTTCTTTGCCCTGGATATTGACACTTTTGCCCTTTTGCTTCAAATATTCTTTTCTTGTTTTCCTTTGCAGAAACTTACACTTCCAGAAATGATCATTCATCACATGACGAAACCATAATTATGGATCGATTACAGGAAGAAGTCATTCTTCAAAAGCAGTGGCATTGGCCTGCAGTAGATGGAGTGGATGGAGTTGAAGACACTGAGGAAAGGAAACCTTATATGCGATTTTCTTGTCTCTTCTTTAATTGACGGAACCTTAATTAAAGTCGACCTCGCCATTGCAATAACAATCTTGAGGCACTGGCCGATTATCATTATGCAGTCGCAATTATCTATTCCTGATGTACGTTGTAGTTTTCAGATCAAAGATTTTCTCAATTATCATCAAGAAATTTCAATTTGTGTCTTGTGAAGAATTGATTCCTCTTGAAATCTAGTGTAAATTCCCATAGTGAAAATATTGTTCCTTTTAAAATCCTTTCAAATCATGGAAATCACTTAAAATCACTTAAATCTGTTTAAACAACTTGAAATTTTTGAAAGTTATTGCAAATATTTTGAAATCTTCTTAAAATGTTTTTGGAATTTTTTAAAGTTTTTTAATATCTTTGTCAATAGTTAAGAGTTTTCTAAATTCTTGAAATCTTATAAAATATTTTGAAATATTTTTCAAATTCTTTTTAAATCTTATAAAAAAATCTCTTGAAAAATTTGGAAATCCCTAGGAATTTCTTGAAATATTTTCAAACCCTTCAAGGCCATGCATTACTTATCCGCTTCCTATATCTAACCGGCTTTCATTTTTTCAGACACCTTACTTGAAAATAAATGGAGAAAATGCATTTTAGCCAGTAGATAAACGCTCCATATAGTTTTGCTTACACTTATCTGCTGTGAACAATTAATTTTAATTGTTAGTTTTTTAATGTGATGTCTGAAAACCTGAAATATGGTTACAACTTCAAATCTTTTAAAATTTGAAATTTGTCATCAAAACGAGAATCAATATCCACATTAGAGCGTATCGAAAACAAAAGTTTTGGCGCGAAGTTCTAATAGCAATGAAAACTTTCTTTGAGGAGTAAAAACACTCCCCTAAAGTTTCATAAAAAAAATTCCTTCTCTCTCCGCATCGCAGATACAGCTAACAATAAAAAAAACTAAGCACTTCTTCAAATTTGAAGAGCAAACCATTTTTTTGAGATTTCAATTATCAATAAAAAGTTCAAAGTCGATTATTCCTGTATAGCGATAATTCCATTAAAATATTTTTTACATCATCTCTAATTGACTTTGAAGATTCAAAAAATCTAATAAAGTCGACTTTTTCGATATTCTTGAGAATGTATTTGTAATATTTTACAACAATAATATGTATATAAGGAATGTTGACATTAAAATAATTTTTATTGACTATGAATTCCAAAAAAATATTTAAAAGTAATATATTGCTCTTTATTTGACATTAAAATTAATATTAATATATATATAATCTGATATAATATTATCAGAAAAAATAGTTCGAAGCAAGTGGATTTGTACCTACATAGCAGAAAATTATTTAAACCTAAGTGACCTTAAAGTTTCAAAACATCAAGGTCACTTAAGTAGGGTTAAAAAAATTGTGAGTAATTTTTGCTATACAGGTACAAATACAACTGTTTCACACTATTTTATTTATTATACTATTTTATTGTCAAAAAAGTTCAATATAAGATATTTTTTAGGAATTCAAAGTCAATAGCAATTATGTTAATGTCAGCATTCCTTATATATGATTGTTGTAACATATTGCAAATACATTCTCATTAACATATATGACACATTATGTGGTCAAATAGTCTTGAAACTTTTTTCGATTTTTTAAAACTTCAAAATCAATTAGGGGGGGGAAAAAATATTTTAACGGAATTATCGCTTTACAGGTATAAATCAACTTGCTTTGAACTATTCTTTTTGATAATTGAAATCTCAAAACAAAAATTTTGAGAAGAACTGCTTAGTTTTTTTTTAGCTATATCTACGATGCAGGGACAGAAGGAATTTTTTTTTATGATACTTTAGGGGAGTGTTTTTAACTCCGCAAAGAAAGTTTCCATTGCTATTAGACCTTCGTGTAAACAACTTTTTTTTTCGAGACGCCGTAATCCACATATCTTAGATTTCTTCCAAGATACTGCAATGATTTTTGATAGGCATTAAAGTAAATGCGTTTTACAATTTAGACTTAGTATATTTTTTCAAGGTCATTACTGTGCATTACACAGGTGGATATTTCCCTATGACACGCGACCAGGCTATATCATCGAGTAAGTCAATAAGTAGCTGATCTAGTCTTCTATCTTGCCAGGTATCCGTCGTGTTTAGTCTTGCGTTGGGTCTTCGTCGGATAGGGTGTTATTTTTCCATTTGATAGAAAGCGTCAGATTTTTCAATTAAGCATATGTCTCATTCTTCTTTTTATCAAAAATATTCTCAATTTCTTGCACGATCCTCAGTATCTTCGACCTATAAAAACGTTAAAATATCAACCTTAACTTACAAAATTGCTAACGATATATTATAATCGTCGAGAGTATACAGTAAGTTATACCAACTGCATTTCAATTTAGAACAAACCATAGAGCAGTTTTAGTTTTAATATGACAGCTTGATTTTTTTTTAAAGCAGACATTCTTCAGCATTTAATCCGTAGTTTTATCACCTGCTTTTAGATTTTATTAAGTAATTTATTATTTTACTCTGAATATTAAAATAACTTCGATATTTCTACCAAATATTTAATATTTCTTTTAAATTTCACGATTATTTTAAACAAGGAAACTTCTAACACAAGGTTATTTATAATTAGAATCATCATTAAATGTACTGCTAAATCTTTATGAATAGAAGAGAATAACAATCTATTGATTTATTAATTATTGGCCAAATGATTACTATAGCTTGGAGAATGATCCTATAAATAAAAACTTGGTGGTAGTTTAGAATCTCTTTTCTCGTTAAGACAAATGAGAGGACATTTTTTGAGTGATGATTGTGAATGTGAATTCGAA
This sequence comes from Synergus laeviventris, assembly GCA_032275145.1. Classification (NCBI taxonomy): domain Eukaryota; kingdom Metazoa; phylum Arthropoda; class Insecta; order Hymenoptera; family Cynipidae; genus Synergus; species Synergus laeviventris. The sequence continues at coordinate 5,374,863 of JAUESI010000033.1, read as the reverse complement.
AATACAAATATTTTTCATTAAAAGTATTTTATATAAATAAAATACAGAACTTTCATTGCTTAATACCTGACTTCATTTTTAAAAAGGACGATTTTTCACGTTCTTGCAATCTACACGCTTATCTTTTTATATACTATTCATGATAACGTGCATAATTAAACATTTCAACGTGAATGATGGCGTTTATTTGAACAATTTTGACGTAGTCGAAACGCACTCGTGATACAAACGCAATAAAGAAAGAAGTAACGAAATTTACAAATCAAGAGTGAGAATCCAGAACAATGTCTACGATTGAAGTTCCACCTACAAATGGATTTTCTAAGTACAATGAAATTGGAAGAAGAAATGCTGTTCCGATCATTTATACAAGAGGAACTCATTATGAGATTGGATTTGATATCGTAAGTTGAAATTTTTTGAAAACAAAAAAAAAGTAACAATTTTTTAGTTAAAAATAGTTGACAACTCAAGAAATTTAGGAATCTACGTAAATTAACATTTCTAACTATTTTAAAACAAACCTTCAAATTATTATTTTATATATTTGCTCATTTTTAATTATGCCTGGTATGCATTTTAAATTAATTATACCAATATTTGATAGCGGTCTAGGTAGTTATAATAAATTAAATTTGAATATCAAATAAGGAATAAACTTTTCGCTACAAATAGTAGCGTGTCTGAGCCATTAACATATTGCACAAGGCTAAGAATAATTTAAATCATTAACAAATATTGAATTTAATTAAATAATCACTCGGAAAAATCGACGACTCTGAAATCTATTTCAAAGTCAGGTGTGCACTTAAGGGTGTTGAAATCAATGTCTAATCTTAAGATTCGATTTCCTCACTTTACTCAACAAATATTATGAATAGATAGTTTTTCGCACTATAGGGATATTAACTTTTTAATTATAAATATGCAAACAGGACGAAAAAATGTATAATTTTAATATTCTTTTTTGAAAAATGAAAATATGCAATTTTAAGGTGAGATTTAAAATTCTTTGTTTTAAGCAAAAAGTATTCAAATTTAACATTTTTTCGCTCTATAGTCACATTTATACTTTTAAAAGAAGGATATATGCAGATCGAAAAAATATCTACTTATAATAATGATTAAATAAAATAAAGAAATTTAATTTTGAGAATAGAATTTACATCTAACAAAAGATGTTAGTAAAAGGTAAAAAATGTAAGATAGAAATTTCTCAATTATTTTTATAATGCGTTTAAAATTCAATTACTCCATTTTCCTAACTGAATATGATAAATTATTATTTTTTCTCTGAGAGAAAAATAATTTATTTACAGTATTTGTTAAGTAAATTGAATATCTGGAATTTTTAGAATAATTGCATATAAAATTATTCCATAGATTCGTCAGTATTGCATTTAAGTTGCAAATGATTCAGTACTTGTCGTAATCGATATGACGTTACCGGGTCTTCAATCTTATCTTATCTCTTTTTTTGTATAATTGCGAATATCCTCATTCGCCAGTTTTACTAGTAGAAATATTTCAGATGAATAGAATTTGATTGAATTATTCATCTAAAATTGAAAAGAACAAATTTATAATCAAAGACATTTTTTTGAATTGTCTTAAGTACTTCAGTGACGTAAACTAATTTATCAGGCTCTTAAATACTCAGAATAGACAGACCAACTCATAATCATTATTATAATAGACAGAAAATCTTTCAAAAAAAAAGCTGTTAATCTTCAGAGATATTATGTCACATATAGTTGCGTAATAATTTATGCTATGATATTACAGAACAATATATGAGATCAGGTTGCATTGTAAATTAAATTAACATTTCGAGGTGCATTATTTGTAATAATTAATCATAATTGCATTGTCGATCAGAGCTAATTATTTATATTAAGGAGTGCTCTATTCGCACAGAAGTGTGCATATAGAGCGAAAAACTATCCATTTTTGATACTATTTGCATAATATAAAACGATTCAGATACCCCTAAAGAGTGAAAAAATATCTAGTTATAATGTTTGTTCAGAAAAATGAAGAAAACGAATTTTGAGCTACTTAAGAGAAATCAAATTTAAAATAATTTTTTTTCACTACTTTGATACGTTTTGAGAATGTTTCCGGCTGAGAGGTATAAAAATGTAATTAAATCGTCATTGCTGCTGACCTAGATTATTAAACTTTGAAGGGAATCGAGTTTAACGTTGCAAAAAATTAACATGTTTATTGAGGTAGGCACCTGATCGGCACCTAGAAAGATTAGATCAGACAATAGAAAATGAAAGGAATGTTTAACTGAGTACATTTTTATTTTAAAGATCACGATTACATTGATCTCGAGGTGATCATATTTAAAAATAAAAATACGAAGTACAAACTTCTGATATCCTTGCTATCAAAGTTAAAAAAATATTTCCATCTCATGTTACTAATACGTTTTGTAAAAATAGAAGTAATTAGATAGCGATCGAAGCCTTTCTATAAATGTGACTGTATCAGAGTTTATTCCGTTCAATAAACCTTTTTCTTAGTTCTGCTCATATATTAATGATAAACAAAAATTAAACAATTTATCTTTCTTCTGTAGTCGATTTTTCTCAATAAGAAAAGAAAGCAAAACTGTTGAGTATTTAAATCAATTACAAACCTGGGTTCAAGTATAATTCAACTAAATTTTGATAAAAAATTCTGATTGACCTTCAAATTTTTGTAATATTAATTATTGAATATTAAGGGTGTTAGAAAGTTCTTATCTTTTCAAATTCGATTTCTTCGTTTTACTTAACAAATATTGTAAGTAAATTATTTTTCTCTCTGTAGCCTTATTCATTTTTTAATTGAAAATATGCATACAGAGTGAAAAAGTGTAGAACTTTAATACTTTTTTTGTAAAATGAAGAGATTGAACGTTTCATTTTTAAATCTAAAAATAATTTTGGTATTTTAGCGAAACGTTAGTATAAACTTTAAGTGCTTAAAAATTGGACCCAACCCCCTAAAAAACTAAAAGTTTATGAATCATTTTTTTAACAGTTGACTTGAAATTTTTCAGGGACGCACGTTTGCAAAGATAATTCGCGATTATGTGGATAATTATCGGCCTTTACAAGATTCGTATTTACTTGTTTATGAAACCATAGAAGGGAGGAAGGTTTATGATGAAACTTTGGCCTGTGTAAGAGAGCAATTTCCCCAATATCTTAGGGAAATCGAGGGAACTGCTGATGGAGCCGAAATTCCTTTCTACAAGGTAATTAAACAAAAATTAATCAATTAATTCTTTTTTTATAGATTTTTTTCATATTATTTCAAAAAGGTCAAGGTAGATACAACGATAATAATGACTGGTTGCAGTTGTAAAATAAGGTCAGTAACTTGTTACTTTCAAGTGATCGACATTTAGTTTTCAATGTCATTTATGAAGGCAGCTTTAATAATCTGCAAGAGTAATAATTATCGCAAAGATATTATCTAATCATCAGGTAATCGTTAGATCTACAAGTTCAGGATTTCACAAGATATTGATCTGAAATTGTCACTGCAATCAAAATAGAATTTAAAAAAAACAACATCATTAGCATCAATTTATAAGCCTTCTATATAATTACTCTCTCACAATCAGTATCTTCTTTCTCTTATTACAAGATTTAAATTCTTGAGAAAAATCAGATCACGTTCGAGGAGTTGATCACTGTTGAAATATAGTGCACAACTTTACACACACCACCTTATAAAATATTTTGATATCTGCGTAGTTTAAAAATATTTAACTTATTATAGAATCGATAATTCCAATTTTTTCATTACCTTCAGCTATTCCTAATGCATCTGGACGATATTTTACCTAACGTGGTTGAAGGAACCCAGGGCCAGAAACAACCTGTAGGCTGCACCTCAATAGTCTGCAACCAACCAGGTCAGGTAAGAAAAAAATTATTCTTCATCTGCCTATGTAAGAAGAAAATTAAAAAGCAATATAAAATCACTACTAAAAATTAATGAATTTTCCAATACCTACAAGGAAATTTTGGGACACAACGAAGATGCCTTGAGTGAGACTTTGAACCATTGGTACCTAGTGGATGCTCACGTTATTGAACCTGGTCTGAGGGAAGAGAAATTCACTTCTCTCAGCTATGCTGGTTTTTTACCCGGTTACACAATGGGTTACAATAATCACGGACTCGTGTACACCATTAACACTCTCAGTGCAAAGACCCTTAGATCTGGAAAAACTCGTAAGTTCTTTTCATGTATTAAAAGTAAATTAATAAGAACATTTTGTATTATTGTATTGTTCGATCCAAGTTCTAATCTCAAAATTCGAATTCTTCATTTTACTTGATAAATATTGTAATTACATATTTTTAAATTCTGTAGTGGTACTAATTTTTTAAACAAAAATACACGTATAGAGCAAAAAATAGTATAATTGTAATACTTTTTATGTAAAATGAAACGACTACATCTTGAGCTACATTTTTTCTTTCTATAACTATACTTCTATTTCGAAAACTAGTTCATATACAGAGCAAAATGATATTTATTTCTATGCGTTGAGTAAAATAAGAAAATTGAATTTTGAAGTTAGAACTTGAATCGGAAATTCTTAAAGAGAAGCCGAAAAAAATGTTTCTGTAATTACAGCTCGTTATTTTATAACCCGAGCTCTTTTGGGAGTTGAAAATTTCGTACAAGCTCAAAAAACTTTGAGAAATGAAGGTTATGGAGCAGCAGAAGGATTTTCAGTGAACATGACTTTCCTTCTTCAGGATGGAGACAGGATGTTTCATAACGCTGAAGTTGGACCGGTTGAATCTGACGCACTTCAATCGCAACTTTGCATTCTTACGGCTAGTCCGGGAGAAACTATTTATCATTGTAACAAGTATGATTTTACAGAAAAAAAAAAAATACCAATGCTCTCTAAATTAAGGATGTTTGGTCCAAGCTCTAATCTCCAAATTCGATTTCTTTATTTTACTTTTTGTTGAGTAAAATGAAGAGATAGGATTTAGAGATTATTGGATCTTTAAAAAAAAGATTTCTGGAAACACAGAAATTCAAAATTTCGAGATATGAACATTTAAAAAAACCTTTTTCAGGTATATTCGACTAAAAGTTCCAGAAGTAACAGGTGTGATAATAGACAGTAGCGTTAGCAGAATGAATGCAATTCAAAAACATCCACCGCCTAAGAATCGCCAAGACGTTATCAATATCCTGAGCGATCAAACCGACAACGAATACAGAGTGTTTCAAGAAATTAGGCCAGAAGATTTCGTAAAAACTATTGCAGTCGGTGAGTAAATATTACTCAGTTTAATTTCACTTCAATTAAATTATTAATTCTAATTCAAATTTTAACCAATTTTCTTTCAAGGAATTTTTGACTGCATCGAGAGAACATGGTCCATTTACACAGACAAACCAAGTTGCAACGAACCCATACTCGTGATATCCCTGCAAGTAAACAACAATTACCTCACCTGTTCGAAACAACCCAACAACAATGACTAGCTATAAAACTGCTCGTTACGCTATTTAAAGAAGCTAATAAAAATTTTTGATTATTTTGACTTTGATCACGCCATGAAAATTTGTTCAATATATAACAATGATCTCTAAAATCCATCCTGCAAGAGCTTATGTAATTATTAAAATGTTAGATATGAATCACTGCTAATCACTAGATTGAGAACCTAATAAAAATATATATTTATTACAAAACCGAATCTTTATTTTATTGAGTGAAATAATAAGAAATAGATAAGATAATACATCGACTTATTTAACAAGAATCTTAATTTTTCACTTCTTCAGTAAGTACAAAGCGGAGAAAGAAGTGTGTAATATCGAAGAAAAGTTTTACATCAAAATGTCTACTTGTACAGGATTTTAATTAAAGAGATTAAATAGGGCTCTAAAAATTCTCCACAGATACACCCTTCTAGATACTTTTCTATAGAAAATTATTAAGCTACAAAAAGAATTGCTAAGAGATTCGGATTTATACCGAAAATAAAAAGATTATCTAAAAGTGATTACTCTTTAAGTATTTTCGATGAGAAAAATAGATCACTTAGCTTTGTACTGCACAAAAAAGCGTCCACGCCTTTTTTATCAAATAATTTTTCATTGAAGATAATCTCTAATTTTCCGAAAGAATGTTGTAAACTAGCTTCAATCTTTTGACTTGTGGAAAATCCGTATTTGCAGTTTTTAGAGAGAATTAAAAATGCAATTATAAATTTAAATTCAATGGCCTAAAGCCTATAGGAAACAATAATACTTCTCACATTCCATAGGATAAGTGTAGCCGAATTTTGAGAAAGCTTATCCGAAATTACTATGCACGTGACATTGATTTTTCTATGTGATTCAACGACAATATTTCGGAACATCGACTTTTTGTCGTTTGTTCGGTTCCATTTCAGAAAAGAACTCTTTGATATCTTCGGCCCTTACGACCTTTTTATTCTCAACGAATTTTTTGAGGAACCCCTTTAGCTGCTCTTTCATGTTGTTGTACTCTAGAAAAAAAATGTATTTATGAAATAAAAAATTCTATTTTTTATTTTGCATAATAAATATTAGAACTTGGATCCTAGACTCTTAAATTTGAAATTTCTCAAGGATATTACCTTCAATCACGTTGACCTGTTGCACATGATCAAGAGAAGCTAAAGCCTTCATTCCTTTCTCGTATTGTGATTCTCTGTTGTTTGCTTTGCCAGCTTCTTCATAAGCCTGGACACTATCTGCTGGATCGAGTAGAAAATCAAATCCGTTTTCCTTATACATCTGCAAATATTATAATTATGATAAATGTAATCAGGTAATTTAAAACATGTTTATTGAAAAAAATTACCCTGTTGCAATTTTGACAAGTACACAAAGCTGATCTCCAGCCTTCAATCCAGTAACAACAGCCTTCTGTTTTTGCAGGAGCTTCTTTTGGCATTGTACATATGAGTGTAGAATCTTCCACGTTCACTTTTTCATCGTCTGCAGTGGCTTCTTTCTTTTTCGAATTCATCGTTACTGAAAACTTTGGAGCATAGTTCCACAAGAAGAAAGCTTTCTTCATACAAGCATCGCAAACAATTTCTTCATATGAATTTTCCTCGGGTTTGTTTTCGCCGCTGCCGAGATGCTAAAAGTGTATTACAAAAATGTATTACTTCATTTTCAAGGGTTGATTACTCTTGATATCTTTTAACACATTTTATTTTCCTGGAAATCTCTTCAATTCGCTTCAAATATTTTTAAATCACATTTAAACCTTCGACATTTTTTTGAAATCCTTTAAAATTCTATAAAATCCATTAAAATCATTAAAATTTAAGATCTAATAAAATTTTAGCTCAACTTCTCGTTTATTCATTTTTAATCAATTTTTTACCTTGGAATGATACCAGTCTTCACAAATCACACACTGCAACATTTCATCGTTATCAACTTCATCTGGGTCTGGATAAGGCCTTGCGCAAGTACAATAAACCCCATCGAAATTCTGATTGTACTTATTTACTGCATTCAATTCTGACTTCACCTTCAATAAAAAAAAAGAGGAAATAGGTCTTTTGAGATCGAATTAAAAAAATTATTTCTTTAAATTTAAGAACTCCATGATTACCGGATTTAAACTGCATTTATTTTCAAATTTCGAATTTCCACAATCGCATCTAAACTGCCTTTTGGTATAGAGCTCAATGAGCTCATGACCTTCATGGCAATGTAAACTGCAGGCGAAACAAATTCCTGATCGAATGCCTTGAGTATAGCAAGTTTTGCAAGCATAAAGTGCCTGCCTCAAGTAACCCTGAAAAATAATTCGTATTTTTGATGCACCGATTATTTTAACCTTTGATTATTTTACAAAATGTCAACATTTGTAATCGACAAGTCTTAAACAAAAATATCTACAAATATTGATTTATAAGCTTTTTTCCACTCTCTACGAAAATAAAAACTAATATTTAAAATATTTTCCCCAGAGGACGAAACAGGAAGAACAAAATCCTCAAATTTTTTCGATCTGAAATCACTGAAAAATACCACTTATCAACATTAGAATCAATTTATAATTCCCAAATGTGAGATTTACAGAGAAACGAAATTCAGTTTTATTATAAGACAATGAATACAACAGAATAGTTTTGGGGGTTTTGGGATATAACATTTTTGGACGCAAAAGTTGAACGCAGGAAAAAGAGGTTAGGTTGTATTTGACTTACTAGGACATATGTGCAATTTTTTTCATCAGCTGCCCCAAGGACGGCGTTAGCATCTTCCTCGAGTTGGTTTTCTTCCTTGAGGACGTCAAGCATTGTAACAGAATTCTCATCCTCACAATCATCAACGTACTTTTCTGTCGAGCTTGAACTTCCTCGTTGACATTCCATCTTTAAATGTCAAACTATACACAAACTCTAGGTAATTCGATTGACCAACGTAAAGTTAACGAAGCGAAACGAAGAGAGTTGAATTGAATACTATTTCAGTAAAACGACCACAATTTACGGATTTTTTTAAGCAACTCTGATCAATTTCTTAACGTACAGCTCAAAAGGATGCCATATTTCATATAGTGAATTTACAAAACATTCCCGCTTAACCGAAAGTTCAAAGCCTTCAAAGTGTGTCGTGTTTTGAAATTTTCCGAGAATTTATAATTGGATAGAATTCTTGAGAATATAACCAAATTGAAAATTGATTCTAGAAATTTAAATAGTAAAAATCTCAAATTGAAACCAAATTCTGATCCTGACAAATAATGAAATAATATTCGGGTGATTATTTTCGTTTTCAAAAGAAAATAGTCGCAATTGTCGGAAAAGCTCCAAACTGCAGATGTTGTCAAATAAATTAAATTGTTGCGATCACTGTGATTAAGAATACAAATATTAGTTTTAATTATTAAAAAACCTTATTAAATTGTAACCTTTATCAGATATAACTACGATTTCGAAAATCACGCGTAAATCACCTTCATTTTTACGCATGCGCGCATCCATAGACGTTCTGATGGTATCAGAGATGAGCTGGTATTTTCAGAGATGGTATTTTAGTGTTACCAGAGATTAGTGTTACGTTACATATTCAGAACCAGAGCATCACAGAACCAGAGAATCTCTGACAGAACCTACAGAACCAGACAGAACATACATATGCCAGAGATCTGCATATGCAGAGACAAATGATTGTGGCCGTTGTGACGTTATAATCCAAAATGCCCGTACGCTGGTGCATAAACATTGGCACGAAATGCATGGGACTGAACTTTATTTTTTTAATATCATCATAAAAAATAATTTCTTAACATTTTAGTATCTGGAAAATAGTTTTAGTTTCTGAAAAGCTATTTAATAAAATAATAAAATAGATAAATTTTTAAATTTCGATTTAAATATTTTATTAAATAGTTTTTCAGAAACTAAAACTATTTTTTAGATACTAAAATGTT
>JAUESI010000033.1:5323442-5346921 GCA_032275145.1 Synergus laeviventris | reverse complement strand
CTGCGGACTGCCTGCGGAGCGAGCGAGTTGAAGCGAGTTCTGCGGACATGAGTGTGAGTTAGTGAGTGGTATAGATAGCTGGTGTAGTGACTGGTAGGGTAGGGAGAGCAGAGAAAGGCAGCAGGCCCGTGCGCATTTCAAATAATTACGAAATGTGTCGCCATCTTTTGATTTTTGAAATAAGATTTAGGCGACCTTTCATCCTGGCAGTTGCTGGCATCAAATAATTTTAAAAGAAAAAAAAAATATATTTATAGACCGTACATTTCCGGATTCAATGATACACAAGGTTCAAGAAAATATTTTAATATTTCTGCTAGAATTCAAGAAATTTTTACGTTTAGACGAAGTAAAAAAGAAACGATCCATTTGGCCAGAAAATACTGACGTGAAATTTAAAAGGAAAAATAATAAATTACATTTTAAATAAAAATAGTAAAATAAAAGATATTCGAAAATTAATAGTAGGTTTAAGTCTTTATTACAATGGAATGCCATAGAGGTCCAGGTTTTCACATACATTTTACAATATCTGCGGATATATAATAGTAATGTTGAGTATAAATATCCACATTGCCCTGAAAATCATAATCTAATATTTACAATTACGTATGTCAGGAGTCACACAAAATGAAATGAAGTTTTGGTAAAATAAAAAAAGCAAATCAGTATCGAACCTCCAAATCGCCCTCGTTCTAGCAGAGGGACGTAGAGTTGATGATTTTATGCGATGAACAAAAAATACAAACACATTCATGTACTCACAATCACAGATTCAACCGCGATAGATGATACACTACGGATTTAAATTAAACTTAAGATATCGTGGACAAATGCAACACAAAACATATCCAGTATATAATTACTTTCAACGGCATTCTGATATAAATAAGCAAGAGTATTGCGTTCATTTGAGGGAAGAATACACAGATTCTTTCTTATTTTCTCGAAGACCTCATTCGTAAATTTCAAACATTCTAACTAATATGTACCTTCTAAACCAGTAGAAGAAAACATGTTTGCTTTATCCAATAAATAGTTAGCTTCGCCTTAACGATCAAATAATTAGGCTCACGATATAACATAATAATCATTATAAATAGTCTTTATTAATTACGGGTGTTGGATCCAAGTTGTAATTTGAAATTCGATTTGTTCATTTTACTTAACAAATATTCTAATTAGATATTTTTCCACTCTGTTGCCGTTTTCGCTTTTCAAATGGATTGAAAAAGTTTTATAATTTGTTGTGTAAATTAAACTAATTCCTTTTTCAACTTAGATACAACACTCTTAAATCCTAAATAAATAGTTTATATATTTTTGTTCTTAACAACTGAATAAAAGTACGAATTATTCAACGACTTTACTTTTGGCAAGATCCAGAAATTTCAAATAGACAAACATATTTAAAGATTGATAGAGAAATTGAACGATTATAAGACTCAAAAATAATATTTTTTGTGTATAATTTGAGATCAGTATGCTAGAACAATGGGCTGGATCCGAAAAGATGCTTCCTAAGTTGTAGGGTTGTCAACATATAACAAAAATTGGTTGCTCAATTATGAAGGCAAGATCGGCAATCATCTCTGCACCATATACAAAATGGCAAAAAAAATACCATAGTTTCCTATGGAATGTGACAATACTTTATTGGTCTCACGAAGGCACTGTAAAATGCAATAACAGTGTTTTGAAACCGTAAAATTGGAATAGCTCCTGTTCAAATTGTAAAAAGAATCTGAATGTTTAAATTTTCGAAGGCAGATCCTAGTTCTAATTTAGCTCACAATTTTCTCTCTAGGAGGTTAAATTTCGTAAACATTTTCTGTACAGACACATATACGCTTTTTAACAATTCTTAAAATAATTAAGTACAACGTAACTTAAGTATATCATGATTTTTAACAGTCTTACTCGAGGAAAAATTGTATTACAAAACCAGTCGGCATAATAAAATAGGAATTATTTACATTGTAAAAGAAGAGCGATCGGCTGTGAGCCCTAAAATTAAATTTAATAATAGGAATTCTATATTAATGTTAAAGTATTCAAAGTGTAGATTCTTGAAACTAAAGAGTCACCTACAATTTGTCTGAAATACTGTTTTAAAATATTCAAATGCCTTCCTTTGTTGGCCATGAACGTGTTCATAGTATTTATGTGCTCTCGGGAATAATATCCTTTTATTAATATTCATTTGGCAAGCGGAACTATTCAAAATCTAGAATACGCTGCTGCTCTTTGGAAATTTGAAACTACTATTACGTGTAATATAACTTTATTTGAAATATTCTAAAAATATAAGCCTTATTGGAAATTATTAAGAGAACACTGAATAATTAAAGTAGCTTCGTTATAAAGCTAGAAAAAATGATGGAAATATATATAAAATTGAAAAAAAATTTATTCAGGACTGTTTACTAATTGATAATTGAGAGGATTATATTACACGTAATGATAAAAAAAAAATTCCTTTTTGTGCAGTTCACAAAATATAAGTTCGGTAAATTGAATAACTTTAATTTCTGCACACTATTAATTTCAATATTTTGTTAGTTCATAAAACTCCGAGAATACCTACTTATACGATATGCTACTTGTTTTCCTTGTTCAGTTCAATTACTACACACCATATGATATATTTTAATGTCTAAGTGGCAGTAAATTTATACTTCTAAGGTCTAACCCTGCCTGAGAATCCTATATTTTCTGCTCGGAATTGCTAATAGAGCTTTAAAGTCACTTGCAAACGGTAAATTAACTACAAAGCAGCTGTCAACTGAGCAAAGTAACGAGGCGTACAATATTTCAAGTGTACTTAAAGAATTCCAATTGCAAATGTTTTTATAAATGTGTAATTTTAAGAAATAAAGAAGCTTTTACATTATACAGATTGGAAAAAGTCGCCTTAAAAATTTCTCAAGTATCACAGTTATTTTAAAAGATGTACAACAAAATGCCAAAGTTCATAGAGAATGTTGCTCCGAAATAATGAACGAAAAATACAAGATATTTATTCAATTTCAAATCAGGCAGCTGTCTTACTTCATGTCTTAAAATTAGTCACAGATGAAATATATTATTGTTTTTTAGAGAAAACAAAGCGACAGAAAAATTTGCTACGGAGTTATGAATATTTCGTGTATGCTCAATTTTTTTTCCGATATTGATACTCGTATGAAGAAAAAATATTATAAATCTGTGAAGCGTCCTAAACCATTTTTGTTGCCAAGAGAGTTTATTTAAAGAAAAATCAAATTTCCGTATTTTTCTCAAAATAATAAATAAATTCTCTTGGCTACAGAAATGGTTAGACCCAAATAATACTTACATGATTTCTTCCCCATGTGATTATTAATTCATTAAAAAAATGAGATAAAAAAGACGTAGAGTTCTTAAAAAATGAGATTTTTTATATTTTCGAATAATTAGCTACCATTTTATTAACCCTGAACTATTTTAAGTTTTATTTTGCACTTTGAAAGAATACAATAAACCTAATCGTTTTTAACGATTTAAAGTTAAAAAGCCTGCCTAATTTGAAAATCAGCATTTCTTTAGAGTAGCAATAGTGAAATAGCAATTCTTCTACTTTCAATTCTTTGTCTAATATCAATTCATTACCTAATATCAATTATCTCCTAAAATCAATTCGTTAGTATCAATTGACGAATTACAAATTTCCGAAGCAATTTTTCTCTTCTAAACTCCTTTTTCTTATTTACTCTCGTTGTCTTTGATGGGAGACTGCAAAGTATTTTGAGCACTTCTCTTACTGCTAAGTGGAAGGAAATATGTTTAATTGAGTACCTTTTGAAATAGAAAAGGCTCCTTAGGATTGACTGGATTGACTGGCAGTGGCTTTAGCTTTGGACTTGCGACCCAAAAGTTTTCGAAAGGAGGAAGTCCATCTTGAGCGGGTAAATCCTGTGGTTCGCTGAGCTTCTTCAGTACTCGAGGATTCGCTAATTTTACGACTACTGCCACTGCATTCGTAAGACCGTGATCTTCGGTCCCCTTGTTCTGAGGAGAACCTGCAAGGAACGGATCTTTGACTTAAGGGTGAAGAATGAAGAGATGTTTCGGAATTTTGTGCTAATTCTACTGGATCAAGGTGACAAATATTTTGTCGGAGTTCATACCCTGAGTCCGAAGAAAAAGCTCTTGCGGTTGGAGGAGCACTGGAATTTGTGGAAGATAGGGATATTTCAGCGACAGGAGTGTTGGGAAATTCTTCGTCGTCTTCGGAGCTGCTACTGGAGTCGTCAATGTAACTGATTCCTCGATCTAAAGGTGAGCTTGTTCGCAAAGGTGGTAAGGCTAATGGGGTGCTGGGACGCAACCAACTTCGCAAATCCTGAAGCGGTTCTTGAATGCATTTGAAGAGTTTTCCGCTGAAAAAAATTAGCATTTAAATTAGATTAAAGGATTGCTCACGTTTAAAAACTTGCTACGGCTGAATATTTTGAGTATATTAATTGGATCCAAATTCTAACTTCAAATTCGATTTCATCATTTTACTTAATAAATATTAGAATTATATTTGATCTCTCAATTTTGACGAAATGTATTTAAATTATACATTTTTTGGCTCTGTACGTATAATTCTATTTGGAAAATCAGTACTGCTACAGAGTGAAAAAATATCTAGTTATAATTTTTGTTCAGTAAAATGAAGAGAACGAATTTTGAAGTTAGAACTTGGACCTAACAATCTAAACAGACGACATTATGTTCAACTTACTCATCACGATAATCGTCATCACCAAATGTGCGTCTGGCGTAGATACAGACAGAACACCTGCGTCGGCGCCTACATGAAGTCGCGTGAAATGCAGCGGCGCGAAGATGACATGCAGCATACCTGAGTGCTGCAGCTTCTTTTTTCACCTCTTCTCGTCGACGACGCTCAGTGTCTAATTCATCTTGTTCCACTCTCAGTTTCTCCTTCAGCACCTCATTCTGAAATCAAGATATTTTAATTAATTTTTTTGAAATCCCTACTTTTTATTAACTAAAAAAGTTCTAATTACTCAAGGGCTCACAATTCTATAACATTTAAAAAATCGTGGAGCCAACTAAAAAGAGCAGTGAGTATATGGTACGAGTATTCATGAGAAGTAGAGTATTGGGTGAAAGTTTCGACCTTCTTACTTTGCCTTATCTAAAAAACTTTCTTCTTTAATAACTATCTCAAACTAAGGGGCACTTATACTGAAATACAGCACTCTGATTAGATTGTTCATGTGAGATTAATACCTTGTGACGAAAAAAGCTCGGAACTATTAACTCAAAGAGTTAATGTTTTCTGACAAGGGGCGAGAAATCTCGAATATATGGAAATCTGAAATGGCTTTTATTAGAAACAGAATTAAGTGAAACAGGAACTGACCGGTATTCTCGTTTGGGAAATAAGAACAGATTTTACGAGGTTTTTTCCTCATTTGATCTTGACCTATCTATCAATCAATGGAGGCTTTCCCTTTATACTTTTATTGTTAAAATGAGTACAAATACAGAGAAAAAAAAATCTAATTGTAATACTTGGCAAATAAAACGAAAAGTTCGAATTGTGAAGTTAGAATTTTGACCCAGCACCCTTAAAAATATTTAAATCACCATTATGAGTGAGAAAATAAATAATCGAAATGCCACAACTTTTTCATAATTTTCAGGTTCACCATGACCTAGGAGTTATCGTTTAAAGCCGTTAATTTTATTTCCTACAGTGAATTCTTTCTGTTCCTAGTAACATTGAAGACTTGATTCATCGACGTGCGTTGAGACTATAAGGAAGAACGACGATAGAAAAAGTTTGTAGCTTTCATAAGAGTAATTGCACCTCTTAACTGCAATCTATTATTCACAACCGATATTGCTCTAGCATGCAACAGGTGAGTCATACTAGTGTGCTAATTAGCACCTAGCAAGACTATAATGAGAAGAATCGTTTCGTCATCGCTCAGAATCGTTCAGAATGACATTTATGATTTGCAGCTTCAGTAATTGCTAACTGAACTGATGCTGTTTTTCAAAATTGAAAAAACATCTCTTGAATTAGCTGCATCTAATGGTTGAAAATTTTATTTAATTCTCAAAGTCAAGGTGGTCCTTGATGACCATGGATTAATTTTCGTGGAAGAAGACATACCTCGCGTTCCAACGCGTCTCGCTCCGCACGAATTACCGTGGCCTGTCTGATGACTTCCTGCCTTGCTCGTTCAAGAGATCTTCTCGTAATCTCGTTATGGGCTGCCTGTATTTGCAACTGTCGCAGTGCAGCTGCTTGCTGATGTTCCAGTTGATCACGTGCTGCTTTACAGGCGTCTCGGTCATTTCTAACTCTTTCAGTCTCATCCTCGAGACGTAGACTCCGTTCCAACTGCATGAAGAGTTCCTCTTCCTTATCCCGGAGATCTGACTCGCAAGTTTCAAGTTTTTTTTCCAACTTCCGACTTATCTCTTCCAATTGGTCTCGTTCAGCCTAAAAAAATAATATTCATTAGAAATCAAGTTGATAAGATTTATGGAATTTCAAAGGATTTAACGGTATTATTAAAGTCTTTTTCATAAAAAATAATAAAATATTATACAATTCATAATTAGTAAAAATTTTCACTAAAATAAATTAGTGACCGACTTTTCACTAATACAGATAAAGAGAGCAAGTTTCCTAGATTATTTTGTGCCACTTCTCTTAATTTGAAAATTCAATTTAAAAGGAAATCTGATAATTCATCAATGAACTGATAGTTATTATGCAGGATTGACCCAAATGATGAAGAAGATCTTCACTACATTTTTTAGGAGCTTTTGATTAAGTGTGCAGTGTAATCATTTATCGATCTCGATTAGAGAAATTGCGTTGTAACTCAGCTTGATGAACGGAAAAAAGCAAATCATCGGGCATTACGACCCCACCCTGAAATTTAATATGAATTAACGACCGACTTCCAGACAGGATCCGCAGGAAGTACAGCGAGACGTAGGTGCGCCAGGAACCCACAGATATATGCAAACTGTTGGTTACAAGTACTTGTCGCCGTTCATGTAGACTTGTAGACTGATCTTGATCTACAAATCATGTGCAAATAACGGGAACACTTATTAACACTCATTTATTCTCGCATTTATGCAAGAGAAGCAATTTCAATGTCAGGCCTCAAGCTATAATAGTTGCAAGTCTTTTGAAAACAATTTCAAAAACAACTTCAATAGAAAAAAGCTTTGGTTCTTGATCTAAAGAGATCGAGTTAAAGATTCTAGACTCCAGCAAACTGTAAGGCTTGAGGACTTTACGAGTCTAAGTCAATTTATGGCTTAAGTAGAACAGACAGACGGGATCTACGAGAACTTTTTTCATTAGTTGATGAGAGGTACTTAAAATATTTAAAGTTTCTTTAATGGAACGAGTGTCCATCGGCGGAAATGGAGGTTCCAGATCTTGGAACTGTACCAGGAAGGTGCTCCAGTTTCGGGAACTGACGAGACTTACAACTTACAATTAGCAAAACGAGAATCCTAATGACATTTACAATTGCGTCTAAACTTTTAAAAATTTCTACATTATGTTCAATAAAATGTACAATTTGAAATTGGAAAGTTATTTTAGAAAATATTTAATTTTACAAAGTTTTCATAATTTATCCCAATTATTAATCAAATATATTATTTTTTGATGGACAAGAGTTAACAAAATGGCTTTTTTTCAACAGATTTCAAAGGATTTTAAATAATTAAAAATCATTTTTTCTAGAATTCGTATAAAGAGGGATAAAATAATTTCTCGCTGCAACAAAAGTATCATCAACGCGCGTTAGAGCCATGAAATGTGAAATAACACCTTTTTTTAATTAACCTAACGACAAGGTAATTGACACTAAACTGTAAAAAGCTTCCTAAACACTTCCTGAAAACTGTATACTTGAAATTTAACACCCGTCACTTTTAGATGTATCAAGTTGACAGCACCATGAAAACATTTCATGATGTCTTCTCATCTATAATTAAGGGCTCATTTCTTAGGACTAATTTAATACCCTAATGCCAAATTTTCATCTCTAGTGGTGCTGCAAATACCACATCCCAGTGAATAAAATCAAATTTGACTCCCCACGTAATTTAAGGCTCATTTAGAGCTGTTCAAATATCAAAGACTGGAAATCTTCAGATTCTTTTTTATATATATTTTTTTTTAAATAGCACAAATTTATTGTGCCAGCTTAACGTTATGGAAAATACCACAACAAGTGAATAAAAATAAATTTGTCCCCCCACATAATTAAGGCTCATTGAGGGCTCCAGAAATATCAGGAGCAATGTTTAAAAAAAATTCATTCTATCAAGTCGTGTTCCCTACCATAATTTCAGGCTCATTTATGGCTCCAAAATGTCGAGAAATGAAATTAGTCAGATTTTTTTAACGACTGTGTGAAATAATTTAAAACTCATTTAGGGCTCTAGAAACATATCAGGAGCAAAATTACAAAAAAATTGTTAAAACAACCATTACAGTTAAGTAGAGTTTTTATTTTTATTTGACCTTAACACATTTAAACAGAAACGAAAAGGATTACTGTTCCAATTATAACTACAAAAAAGTCTGTTCAAATAATTATAAGTCTTTGCAAAACGGTTCAAAAACGAATTAAATTTGCTTGTATTGTAAGAACCCTGAGTTTAAAATTGTGGTCGCGAAAACGAATGTTTTTAATTATTTGTTGAATGGTTTAAAGAATTTTTAGATAAAATTCCTCTTAACATTTCAAGTAATCTAAATGAGCTTTAAATTTCTGTCTAAACAGAAATTCTTATGAGGTGCTGCTAACTTTGAGTAAAGTTAACAGCTCCATAGGTTTTGTTTACACAAATGCAAAGTTTGATTATTATTCACTAATGAGAAAATTAGCCCTAAATAATCTCTTAAATGTCCAAGCAGAATTAGCCGTGAGAATGTGCGATTAGAAAGTCAAGCCCTTTATTTGGACAAAGGGCCGAAGGCTTTTTAAAGGGATAATGTAGAGCGAGCCTGAAATTTCTGTCATGGTTCTGTCAACTTGATACACATGTCACTTTTCTTCTATCTTCTATTCAACATATACACTAAAAACACATTAGGTATATCTAATAATTATTATCTCCTTGATAAATGAATAGAATTCAAACGTGAGATAATCAATACTTTTTTGTAAATAAAAGAAATAAAATGACTTTCTAGTTTGCTTTGACGTTGAGGAAATCTCCTAATTGTAAAAAATGTATGAATCAGATTACATTTGTCGAGAGAAAGTCGTGATCTGTAACCTCTGCGAGTGAAAAAGCGTTGTAACAATTTATATTTTGTTCGAAAAGATCGACTTATTTTGTTAGAACAACGATGATCTAAGAAATAATTATCTTAAATAATAATCGCTTGCTCATATCATTATTTATTTCCATCTGTTTTTTTGTTTGTTATTTTAATAGCTCTTAAGTTCCTTTATCATGTATGCTACGCTTCTCAGCATACATTCATAAACTTTGAATTTCGTTGGCTTTCTACTTCGTTGAGAAAAGCCGTATAATTCTGCGTTTCTACTGCGATTATCCTTCGTTTGATATTTTATTGGGCTCTCGAGGCATGAAATTTCGCAATTGCTTTTCGCGAGCGCGGTAAAAAGTGATGTTTAGATCGAAATCTCTTTTACAACGCTTTTATATTACTTTAAATTTAAAAGCAAATTGTAGTGATTAGCGAGTTAGAATAACAATAATTCCATATGAAGATAAAATGGTAAAGATAAGTCTTGATCTGATAAGAGACTTGATATCAATTGGCACAAACATTGAAAGGATTGGAAGAATCCAAATTTGGAAAGTACATAGGATATCGGGTAAGAAAATAACTTATTGGAAATTGTCATTTATATTTTATATAAATTATCATTGATATCTGCGCGACTGAGTCACTATATATATACTCGATTGGAACGTAAATATGAATCAGTATATATAATATTTATATATATATATATATATATGGCTTTTCAGTATTTCTTCGCAGGAGCTACTTTTCAGAACTCTGGGACTTTGACATTCATGAGTCCTTGACACTGAACAATAGATGCTGAGAACCTAAACTTGTAAACAGCAAAATTACGTTCAGCTGGGAATTTCAAAATATTTCTCCATATTTCTCAGCGAAAATTTATTTTCCAGCAAATTCGAGCCTCGAGTATAAATAGAATATTACTCAACATTCTACTTGACGATCTCGCGCATTCGTCTCGTATTGCCTTGTTCTCAGATACGTGCGACGATTCGCATGTCACTCAGAACCTGGAAAGAATTTCTGAGATTCTAAGATCGAGATGTTCTCATTCCCTAATGTCATGACGACAATACAGTTTTGTTGACCCAACACAGCGCTGAGACATCTACATTCTACATGCATGCAAATTTGTGCTGAATGCTAATTATCGCACGTTCGTTACATACAGTGCTTTTTCATGGCTTTTTCACACAGTCACTGCCGACGAATCTGTCGAGCGTGAACTGCATGAATGCACTCATTGTGCAATCCTTCGTATTCACAAGGGAAAAAATTCTATCCGTATTTATGAAAAAATTACACATGGTTAATCTTCACATCAAATTGATGCTCATGCTCAAAGGGAATTTAAAAAGGAGAAGCACACGACCTTCTCGTAATGACAAGTGTAAAATAAAGGAAAAATGTAATTAACTTTTTAGATTCAGTATATAATTAGTCTTTCGGAAGTATGAAAATTATTTTTAAACGTATGTGTAATTTGGAAAGCGTTCCAAATAGATGATCTCTGTAAAGTTCCACCACCACTATTAAAATTTCGAAATTTTCTTTAGAGTTCTGAGTTCCTCTTCAATTGTTCTAGCTAGAATTCGTAAGGAAATCAATTTTTTTAATGGAGGGCTAACTTCACCCCCCCCCCCCACCACTTTTGAAAAATTGAACTTTTTTCGGAGTTCTGAGTAGATATAGCATAGTTCTAGACTGATACAAAAAGGAAATTTAGAAAAATTCAAAATCATAAAAATTACGGCATTTTGAAAATTATAATATAATAGAGAATATTTCCTCAAAAGTTTCAGGACTTCTGTTCCTCTCCCAAAAAGTTCTGTCGAAAAGTCCAATACCATTTTTCCATCAACTCAAAATCCAAAAATCTACGGGACTTTAAAGATATCAAAAATTTCGATTTTAAAAATTTTGGAAGTTGTTTCGTCAATCATCATTTCGGAACTTAAGAAATATTTTAGAAAAATTGTTTGATAATGAAAAATAATTTATATTAATTACCATACACCTGGTAAATATACATTAATTAATAATATGAAAGTCTTGTAGATTTTTAGAATTTGATTTTTTGGAAAAATGGTATAGGAGTTTTCGATAGATGTATTTGAGGGAAGAACAGAATTCCTGGAACTCCCAAAATTTTTTAAATCGAATTTTTGATATCCTTAGATTCTCGTAGATTTTTTGATTTTAAGTCAATGGAGAAATGATGTAGGATTTTTCAACAGAACTCTCAACAAAACTCCTGAAACTTTTGAAGACAAATTTTCTATGATGTTAAAATTTTCAAAATTCTAGAACTCAGTGAAGAAGACAAAATAACGCGAAGAAAAATTTGTTTTTGAAAAACTGAGGGAACAGCTATTTTTTTCGGGTAAATTCGCCGAAACTATATTTCCGAAAATCATCAGGAACTCTAGACCTGCTAAATCTACTCAGAACTTCGAAATTATTTCAATTTTTCAAAAAAAAGGGGGAGGGAGCGTAAAGTTAGCCCTAATTTAAAAAAATTGATTTCTTACCCTTTACAGGTCAAAACCATGTGTAAAACCTATCAGGAACTCTAGAACTATTGAAGAGGAACTCAGAACTCTATAAAGAAAATTTCGAAATTTTAATAGTGAGGGTGGAACTTTACAGGGATAAATAGAAACATGTATAATTTGGTTCCATATCAATGTTTAAGCGACAGTTTCAATTATTTATAAGATAAACTGAAAGTAATTATTTTCAGAAAAATGATGATTATTTCGCAGAAATGAAAGTAAGAGTTAGCGGAACCTGATTTGGAGATCGACGACGAGTACGAGAAGACGTAATGAAACGGATTTTGGTATCATGTTTGTAATTATGTAATACAATCAAGTTGCACGAGTTTCATGACTCGTTCAGTTGGTGATGAACAACCTTTCACTCTTGCAGGTTCCTCTGCAGGTTTTCTCTCGCCATAGGAGATTAATTAGACAAGATACAGAACAATCTCGAGACATTTGGAATGGAATGGTCATGGAATGCTCATTCAGCTTTAAATGCTGAAATAAAATACGAAAATCACGAGAAGGCTTAGGTTGCTTGAAAAGTCATAATTAATGAGGCAGAAAACGAGTTATTTATTAGCAACCCACATCCTGTAATATATTGTTAAGTGGCCGTTGCTCCATTTGGAACCAATCCATTAGATAAGCTGCTTTGTTGTTTAAATACCCGGCGTTTTTTTATTTCCAACATTTGAAGCAGAATGAATTCTGTTTTCCGAGCATTTTCGTTTTCTTATCAAGCTGAGACCTTGTGTCGATACTATTTCATTTAATTACAGCGAATTCGAGTCACGGATCTCCCATTTCTCGCACGTTCTACTATTACGGTTTGCTGAATATTCCTGAACGAAGAAGCTAATTATTATGGTCGTAGGTGGCTCTTTCGCGCGGTGAACAGTTAACTTCGACCTCGAAACCAAGACGTGGTGAGGTCACCAGCTCTCACGGTCTGGTGCACATCTTCTCGAAAGTCTTCGCCAAGAGACCAAAGAGCTTCTATCTAAAAGTCAATAACTCTCTGAATTTAACTATTACGTGAAGTTTATCATATAAGTTACATCCTTCTCTTTATTACAGACAAAAACATTTCATGATGAAATTCAAGTCTCGTTTCATCCTCCAGACTTACATGCATATTTCTATTCATATTCTACCTAGTCCTTTTGAAATAAGATTACATATCATGTGAGCCAAACAAATTGCTAATCTGCCCATAATTTATAAAGTACAAGATTTTATAACTCATTCCAATATTTTTTCGAGTGTGGAAATATAGTAACAAAAATCTCAAACTTACTCAAATTTGAACCCTAAAAGTGAAAATAAATAGTATTTATATTCAAACGAAGATTTAAACGTTCAACTTTTCTAAGATACTTTATTTTTATCTTTGGAAATCAGTAAAATTCATTCGGGGATTATATTCCATGGATTTTAACCGAGAAAGAGGAATTTGAGTCAAAATTTAAATTCGTGTTTTCTTTTCGGAAAATATTCATAAACTTTGGAATTAAGATTTAGCACGGAGGGACAATAATTTTAAAACCGTAAGCTAGGATTTCTTAAGCTAATGGTCAATCATAAACCTTTGCAGTTGGTCAGGGTCCTCTACTTGTCAACTACGAAAATAAGAGAATATAAAGAAAAAGAATATCCGTTTCCTTTTGTTACAAACTTCCTTTTGTGTTTTTAATCATTCAACTTCAAATTTTCAAAAGAGTGACGTATGTGTGCCACATTTTTATTGTCAACATGTGATTAGAATTTCTTAAGTCATACGATGTTCAAAATATTAATGAATGATGGCCACCACACCCCCTCAAAAAACTGGTAGAATACTAAACATAATTTCTTTCCTTATTTGCCGCAAATGTATTTTGTATTAAATTACATTATTGTTTGATAATAATTTCTTAGTTTTCAATTTCGTTTTACTGCAAGTCTACGATTATGATTCAACTTCTCTATAAACATTGTGAAATCTTCAAGTTTCAAGGCTGAAGCATTTATTTCCTTCCACACCTTTTCCTGTCCACTGGAAAGGAAACGCGGAAGCTGATGGGATCGTAAATCAGCGGATTTACAGAACCAATATTGAAGCCGTTATTCCTTGTTCGAAACTTTTTTGACAGTCGCAGAAGATTCTTTTGTCATTTTTATTGTGAGATATCGAGTTGAAAATTTGTAAAATTAAAATTACGATTAAAGACGAAAATAACTTTAATACTTATTATATTTAAACACAAATTTATAAAGACCTCCCGAGTCTTTGTTTATTGTTTATATTTAGCCACTTATGCAATTTAGTATTTGATATCTCTAACAAGAATTGTCAATCCCACTTATCATTGTGTCAACAAGTAAACTTAACGTATCACAGATATATTTTGATAAGATAAATAAGACATGATCAGATCATAATCTAAAAGTCATCCATACAACTATATAGAAACATGATCGAGAAATCGCAAATCAAATATTCTTTAAAAATTCATTACACAAAAAAATGCCAATACTCGCTTATCCGCTTTTATGAATACTACGATGGAGTTAATGAAAGCAGATTAATTCTATCGCGTAAACGTTCTTTTTTTTTTGCTATTTATATCAGTCCCTGTTGAACGATTATTGGTACATTTGCTCTGCAAATATTGAACCTTCTTTTAACTCTCTGGCGTGGCAGTCAGATAAACTTGATGAAAGCACACTTCTTCGCTTGTTTAGATTCCTGGAGAGCAATAAATTATAAACGTGACGGACCGTGGCAAATAATTTCCCGTCTGTCAAATGCTAGACGGTGAAATTCGAACTCATTAGAAAGTCATGATGATCGAGATACATTACAGTATTTTATTATGCACGTCCGATCTTGCTGATAAATCTCCGGTGAGCGAATATGAAATTTCCACAGCGAGCGACACCAATCTCACACGTATAATAGATAGTCAAACTGGAAAATGTTATGGCATCTTGTCTTGCATCTTACAAATTGTTAAGTATGGCCTGACTGAACACAAACTTCATGAGGTAAAATCAGTCAGTCTGGAAGAGATATAACATACAATCCTATAACATAAAAAGAGGTTGCAATTATAATGAATAAAATCAAAGTCTCAAAGTGAATCAACCCGAAGTATTTCCAAGTACATAATTTAAATTCTTAAAATTAGAATAACCACTTCGAGACTCAAAGTTTATAGCAGCATGACATATATTGGTCAAATTAAAATGATGTGAAAATAATAGTAGAACTTTAGACTTGCTTTATAGACATGAAAAACGTCTGAAATGATGAATTTTTTATAAAAACTATTACTTATTAGTAAATTTATCTGCGATAATGGAGGAACTCCATAAATAAATTCTAGAATCTAGACGGCATTTCAGGTTTCCTGCGAGCCTATATTCCTTCCTTAGCGAACCGTAATCTTAACTAGGCAGGTATTTCCTCCTCATTGCGGTATCTTGAATCATCCGAAGGATTCTCGCGGTATAAAGATTCCCGATCTAAAGAAAATACAGAAAAAGCCTCTCTGCCAGTTGTAATAATAACGACTACGCTCCTCGTTCCAGTTAACGACTTTTGAAATAATTTCTAACTTCCTCTCACAATCAGAGAGCCTTATACAATGTGCGTGCATTTTACATTTATTATTATGCTTTGTCCCTGATACGATATCACGTCTCTATCTCACTGT
Organism: Synergus laeviventris; assembly: GCA_032275145.1. Lineage (NCBI taxonomy): Eukaryota > Metazoa > Arthropoda > Insecta > Hymenoptera > Cynipidae > Synergus > Synergus laeviventris. The sequence continues at coordinate 5,331,364 of JAUESI010000033.1, read as the reverse complement.
TCGACATCTCTGGAGGTATAAAGTGTCTCTTCACGACCACATCCCGACTTTCTCTCTGGATTCACACACTGACTTTTAAAATAATCAAGAAAAAATATGGACTTCGCGTGAAAAGAGAAATTGCTATTGTTTAACTACAAATAATTGTATTTAATCAGTTTATACGTTTTTAAAATCAAAATCTAAATAAAACCGAATCGAATCAGAAGTTATTTTAAAATTTATAAGAAAATTTTAATCTTCCACTTGAATATTTTAATTATCAAGCAATTATCACTAGGTATGTGTAGCATAGGTAACTACAACATAAGTATCAAAAATTGAATTAATTAGAAACCTTGGGGGAAGTTAATTACTGTACTCTTGAGTCCAGACAATAGCGGTTATTTTCCTGGTCTAAAATTATAATAAGCGTTTTCCTAATCTATTGAAATTAATTTTCCTCTCGCGGCAAGCCAATCCTGATAAGAGGGAGCCTTATTATTATAGTTGCTAGCCCAACAATGCTTGCAGGTCGCCGGTGTAATTATTATAGTTCCGAGACTCAGCGCACTTTTATCTTTTTATCTCGTAACGCGAGAAAAAGAAATATGCGTTGGTAAAAGGGAAGACTATAAATAAATAAGTAATGGGCTGCCATGCTCGCTTTATACTGAGCAACTCGAATAATGAATCGATGAGAGTTGATCGCTTATAAACTCGTGCGATACATAAACTAACTGTAATCATGATAACAAAACCTTTCAATCGGCAAGAAGTAAATTATAATTACAGATTACAACTTGCTACAAAATCATCAAATCACCACTCCTCAATTCTCACGGTATAGTGTTTAAAAAAAGAAAAACAAATCAACTTTTACGTTCTAAACGTTCATCATAAATCACTTTAAATGACTGAGAAAATTAGAATAGACACTGTTTAGGAAAATTGAAATAATTTCGTAACTTAAATTAACATTTGGAAAAATTGAAATTCTCTTTTCCTGCGAAGACTTTGGGAGTTCGTTTTATGAATGTAACGATTTAATGGGAGGCATATTTGAGCTAAAAATAACAGCGAATTCCAGTTCTTTTCTTGTCTGGTTTATTCAAAGAGACAAAAAGAAAAGTTGCAATGAAAATTCCACGTGAGAGACTTTTTTTTTAATTGTTTTAAATACTTTCTTTGATAGGTTAGAAAAGGATTTTTAAGAGGTCCATGTAGTTAAAAAAATCATGAAATTAAACAAAATATTTTGTATTCCATGTTTCTTAATTGATTAATTTTTTCTTGTAAAATAGGGACAAAAATAAATGAAGGCTTCAGTCGTAATGAGACTTTGCAGAGGGCTACCTAAATACAAGAAATTGTGACCAGTCACGTAGCTGAGAATCGAGTTTAACCACGATCGAGACCACGATTTACGTTCCTTTGAAAAACGTGTTTGCGCAGCAGATGAGATTTGTACTGGATGCTCTGGTGGTATAGAATTTTTGAACAATTCAAAACATAATTCATCTTTGATGAAAATTTTAGTTACAAATTTGATTAGATTTGATATTCACGACCAACTTCTTTATATAATTCGAGGACGTTTAAATATAATTTCTTTAATTAATAAATAATCTGTAAATAAATTTCTGTACGTTGAACGTTACTTTTATTAAATACACGATCAACATAATATATTTTGCAATTGGTTTACAGAAATCAATGGAAATTTCTTGAAACGAAACAAAGAAATATTTATTGATTATGAAATCATTATTCTGAGTTTTATATAATAACAACTTCCGGAATTTTTGGATATATACTTTTGTTTCTACTTAATTATTTTCAGATTCTGTATATACACGAGATCTTACGTTGACTAAGACCTCGTTAATGTGTGAAAACCCCCTTAGCTAGGTCAGCTGCACATACCAAGATCCAAGCCGGTTCTTATTCAAGGCGATTAATAAAGGAATCTCTTCCCGCAGAAGGCTTTAAAAGAACATTCTATACCCTGCCTTTGCATCTGTTGTAAGACTTTATGTTACATTCACGGAGAAAAATGGATATTCAAACTTAATATCTAGATAGTTAAAAAATTGAATTACAAATATATTATTCTTAAACATACAGGTATTCAGACTGATAATCTGGTTATTTAAACTTAATATCTATATATGTTAGATATTTAGGTTGAACATATCCATAGATAGTTGGTCAACTATTTATTATATAAGAAATGTAGGCTGAATATCCAGATACTTAGATTAGAATGATTAGACGGTTGTCGCAGAGTTCACTGTCCAAAGATATTAACGTTGAATATTATAAATTTTTCTCCGTGTGTTCGAAGATCGGTATCGCCCTCATGAAAGATTAAAATTCTAGGTAAAATAATAATTTTTCAAATGACTTAAATCCTGATATATGAGGTGCTAAATTAATCATTTTACTTCAGATCATATGGATTAGAGCAGCACCTGGATGCTGCCAGACAGATTAAATTTGAATGTGTCAGCATAGTACGAGCAATACCCGGAAGTCCGGCTTAATAATAGCACTCCTATAATCAATGCGGAAGAGAAGCTTCTCTCTCAAAATGGTTTCTAAACTAGAGTCTAGGCATAGACTCTAGAATAAATTTTCGAGCCTACAGATGTGCAAGTGTACGCATTAATACATACATTCAATTCTCGATAACGAGCATCGCATGACTTTCGTTAAAATTTTTTCTGCACCTTATACAATATGGTTGAAAAACCAGGTCTGAACTCTTGGAAATGCGTATGTGTGTTTGCTTCCAAAAGAGAATGTGAAGTTCAAACATTAAAAATCTTTTGAAATTAGATCTACACGCAAAATTCGAGGCCATTGTATAGGAGTAATTTCAGACATAATTCTCCTAAGTAATGTTTTCTTGATTCTTTAAATTGCTCTAGTTTAATTCAAATGATATAAATGATCAATAGTTTAATTCCTAATAGAATTCCTATAGACGAAAGGCGATTGCATCAGGATTGCACTTTACTTGTACTGCATTGTAAGTTATTTGAAAGTTTTATGACCCGAGTCTTAATGCCTAGAATGCATATGAGATTAAACTTTCTCACACACGTTGTTTATATTAACACGATATACCTGCTGGGGGCCATATAGGAGATTTGCTGGTTCAGAGTTCTATACATCTAAGAATCTCATGAGGGGTCAACGGTCGTTTCCCTCGGAGAGAAATTCAAAACTGTTGACTTTTCTACACGTTTAAATCCATTGTGATTTATGATCATTAATGATACACGCCTCGCGCTCACCGGATAATAAGGCCCGCTAAAAATTCTATTCAATGAATTTCCTTTCTAATACACTCCACAGGTTCCTGCCTCATCGTTGCAGCGATCAAATTCTGTGAAAGATTTAAAAACAATGTCAGTATCTAATATTTATTATACATAAATTTTAGTTCAAAACTTTGGAAAGTTCTCAAAACTTCGTGTAGAATTTGTGGAACATAGCGGAATAGCGTGACTTTACTGCTCGAAGGGAATTTTCTTTAAAAAGTAAAACGTTCGACGAACCGCCAGTAATACCGTTCACAAGAATTCTCGTGCAAACGTTTCCGCCTTTTGACGACCAACGGACATCGCATCTGCCATTCTTCGCTCTGCTTCGACGTTATGAAATAAATATGTACATAAAGATCTTCCATAGTAAAGTCTACCGTGACTACAAGAAGACTACATTATCGTCGAGTTATAGAGAAAGTATTTATTAAAGACAGATCCTGATGCATCGTCTATTCCAAGCTTGTTACGTGATTTACCTTCGAAAAATTAATCCCTCTTTTGAGATAAATGGAAAATCGTTTAAATCAATCTCTTGATAATGCTGACTCTGCTGACTACACTGAAATTCGCACAACACATTTTCTGGCTTTCAGAACATTCTTTTTTTTTATTTTTGTGCATTTCAAAAGATTTAGAATGATTTTAAGGGTAGGTATGTGATGGTAATTATCATAAGAGTACATTTATTTTCGCCAACTTTACGCTCGTAGTAATAAATATTTTTTGCTAAAAATAGGACATTTACCTCCGTTTCATACAAACGGAAGTTGTCAAAACTAAATTTCCTCTTATGGTAAAATATCACATACCCTTAACCCTTAGCAGGTGCACTGGGGTCCAGTTGTCCCCAGCTACTTCACCTGTACCTAAAATTGAGAAATTGATATTAATAGCGACAACCTTACTATGATTCCAGAGAAGCATAGCAACCAAGAGTTAAAGGATTTCAAGATATTTAAAGTGGTTTTATGAAATTTTAAGAAGTTTCAAGAGTTTTTCAGTTTTGTAATTGTAGAAGTTCTCGATCAAACAATAACTTCAAACTCGTTATCTGATGAAAATGGTCATAATATCATTATAGAAGTTTCTTAGTTCATTGCACCGTTGCAATGTGTGTCGCACTGAATACTTATTTAAAACGTCCTTGTCTCCGATTTACGTTTAGAGCTCGACCTCCGAGATATAGTAAACGGGACAATGAATTTCCATAGGGCAAAGATGCTTATTTATGACTTGTGATAACTAGACAAACTTCCATTACGCTAGAAGAAAAGGGCGTGAGAAGGTTCAAAAGAACTTTAATAAACTGCTTGAAAAAAAAGGTATATGATAAAGAAAAGAAGACCATTCACTTTAAAGAAAATAAATTAGGCTGACCGACATTTTTTAGCATCAGCTAATATAGATTGATCGATAGTGCTCTAATTGAAGCCTAAGAAAACAGAAACTATCGTCTTTTTAATTAATCTAATTGACATGAATGTATTCTTTTACGGTTCAGGGTGTATTTCTTATTGGAGCGTGATAGAACTAAATCGAAGTAATTCAATGTATATATGCTTAGCATTAAGTAAACCACGACAAAGCCTCTATTCAGAAGCCCGAGTGAATGAATGAAGAAAATAACTGATCACGAATCAAGGATCATTGTTGCTTTTTATACAGAGCATGTAAGACTCATTTGGAGTTTACGAATGAAAGGTTTCATACTTTGTATTTCATTTTTGATACCGTTTTGGTATCAAAGATGCTATTCAGATCTCCTTTGAGGTCAGAAATAATCCGTTAAGAATCAATTACAAGGGATCAGATGAGCATTATAGTAATAAAACTTGACCAAGAATCACATTCTGATTCGGCTTACCGTCCTTTTTCGAAAACATAAATAAAATTTTAAAAGTTCAGTGCAATTTATTGGATCAGCATTTTTGTATGGAGTTTACCTTTCGCATCTGGAGAGCTATACAAATATATCAATTTATATTTGCTTACCTTGACTTCATGATAACGTTCCTCCAGATAATAGGCCATCCCTCTCGCTTCCTCATATTTAGCAGATAATGCCACATATTTGTCATAGTGCCGTTTAAAGAGAACAAATCTATTGACATATAATAAAATTGCGTCAGCTGTTAGGCTATGATGTTTCAATGATAAAATACAATGTATACAATAGTGCTGTCATAATTATCAATAACGCTTATTCACTAGCTTCAATCAATTTGTCACGTGCGGCATTCGCCTCCTGTCTGTTTAATAACGATTTCGTCTTTCCTGCTACAAAATTTTCAGGATTTACAGGGAAAACAAAAAAACTGTCGAACTTTAATTTATTTAATTCTATTAAAAAAACTACGAAAAAAAGAATTACTTTCGAGCTATTAGCCTTATTGAACCGAATAAGGTGCCTTTAGAAAAATAAAGTGAACACTTACGCCCTTATGTTAACACTTATCCGAGCACCTTTCAAATAACTGCAGTTAACTTAATTTTACATTATGACAAATCAATTTTGATAAATTCAAATGCGAGAATGTAACGCTAAACATCATACAAAACGAGAGCAGTTACAGTAAATATATATAATACTTAATACCATCACGAAGTGTTTCCTGAAATGCCTATAATACCTATATTACAAATAAACTAGTAGAGATCTATGATATCAAAGTGCAACCAACCATGGCAGGATGCACGCTTTATGCTTACTTATGTCTTTTTTAAAATTAAAATACATCATGAATTTAGAGAACTTCAGTCGTCACGCTGTCAGTTTTTAAAAATATTGTAAAGAAAAATTTCAAAGAGATTTTGTGTGCAATATTGTCATTGTGTATATAGTTTACGTATAGCCAGAAAAAAATTGTCCTACATATCTATGTTTAGAAAATTTCTCCATAAAAGTCGATACAGGGAAGCGTTTCTTCATTGTATGCAAAGAGAAATAATTTTTGCACTCAAGAAAACTGAAGAAGTTTCGATTCTTGTAAGTGCTGTAATAAGAAAAGTTAATTGTCAAACTTTCACATCTTGAAGAAAAGGACCTTCATTATTTTCTGATTGTTATAGAATATAAAATTGAGGTAGAAGCAAATAGTTTGAAAACAGAGTAAAGGAATTGAACTTGCCGTTAATAATTTCAAGTAAAATTAACATTATTAAAACTGGAATTCTCCATTCACTAAAAAGGTTCACTACTCAGAGTTTGTTTTGAATCAAACGAAATCAATTTTACGAAGAGTCATACGGATAATTGGGTAATAAACTAATTTCGTAACTAAGATTATGACGGGAATTTCCTAACTTTAATTAACGCTCAAGCTTAATCTGCATACTAAACACTAACATTGGTTAAGTAACACTATTCCGTTTTGTTTAAGATTATTTAAGTTTATTGAGTTTTTTTTAAAGCGTATGGATGAATATTCTCAAAACAGGGAAAACAAAAAAAAAAGGAAGAAAAAAAGGCCTGAGTTATTTTGTTAAAAATAAAAGTTTCTGAAACAAACCTGTAGAGATCATTTTCCGTGACGATATCTCTAATGGAATCCTCAGCATCAACTCTATCGGCGAGTGCACCAGGTGGTCCAGCAGCTCTAGGAAGTAAGGTGCACGGTGTGCAGGGTGGGCTATAATCCCGTAGTGCAGTTGCGGCTACTAGATCATCCTCAGAGACTGCGGCCATTAAAGGGCTCGGTGTCCTAGGCGGTGGATTAAGAAGATCCTCACTCCTCGAATGCCTCATCTCCGAGTTTCGGAAGATGCTGCCATTTGCAGATTTATTCCTGAAGACGACTTCCCCGTTGATAACTGCTCCCGACCCGGGAAATCCGTTCGGCACTATCCCGATCAATAATTCTGTCATCTCACTCACCCTATTTCCGGGCCGGTAAACACGGTCACACACTTCCTGGTTTTTCTCGCTCTCCGTACCTGAATGCAGCAAATCCATTAAAAAGGGGTGCGACTATAATTATTTAACTCGTCTGTTGTCAGGGGCATTCTTTCCCTGCGGAGAAAATACCCTGATATTATTGTCGTTAGAACTGTTGGAAGCTGAATCAATACGAACTGCGGCTACAAATTCTGTATCTCACTTAGCGGATCTTGTGTTTCTTTTTCACGAAGGATAAAAATGAATCTGGTAAAAATTGATCGGATTATCTTTCACTGGATCACTGTTGCTGGCAATGCCTGGTTGAGCCTGTTCCCAACGTTCCATAGACCGGTATCAGGTGACGAGTAGTATGTAACGTTGTATCAGGCGTAGCACGAAACTGGAGATATACGTTTAGAATAGAAATTGAAAAAAAATATCAGTCACGCCGAGATGGGTAAGGTCTCGAAGGTTTCAAGCACTTAAGCACGTTCTAGCACCTAAAAATCACCACACTATTCGGAGTATATGTGCAAACTAGTTGGAACCTGGAAGTCTGGACTGGAACTGCTGGTCAAGTGTCAACGAGTAACGAGTTGTAACGAGTCAAACGACTGCTGTTACCTTGGAATGGCGATGGTGGCCAGTGGCCTGACGCTTGTGCCGAATTGAAGAGCCGCCATGTTGGGGGACTTTTGGTTCGGAACCATTCGGTATCAGTGTTCGGGATA
>JAUESI010000033.1:5297662-5323342 GCA_032275145.1 Synergus laeviventris | reverse complement strand
TCATAAGAAGATGGTCCTGATTGGTTGCAGTTTTTTTTACTTGCGCGTGGCGAGACCATGTATTTTTGGATCATGGTGTATTATATATATCAGTGGGTGACACTGTTTAAAGTTAGAAAAAGACAGAAAGGACAGATCAGCATGGTGAATACTTTAAGGAATTTCGAGTAAAATTTCATATTTTAAATAGTAAATATGGCAAGTCGATTGTTTCGTTGCCTCTACACTGATTTGATAAGTGTAAATAACCATCAAATTCGGTATGGACATCGGATCAGAGGAAAACCTCCAACTATTGCTCGAACAATTGATCAGCGGCTCGAAGGTTAGTTTACCTTACTTTGCACGATTTAATAAAATAAATCATTCTTATCATTTAATTCTGTTTTGAAAAAATGTACAATAAGTATTCGGCATCGATACTTGTTAAAAAAAAGATAGAGAGAGAGAGAGAGAGTGGACTCTTATCATATACAATAACTACTATTTCTTCAGATGAAAAGCATAAAAAGTAATCGACTTTTAGGATGGGATGACTTTTACTACAATCTTAGTCTCAACCATAAATTGTTTTAAAGAGAAATACTAAATAATTTTTAAAATTATGATTCTGACGAGTATTTAAGATATTTTTTCATTTAATATCTGTTATTAAAAAAACAGCGAAAGCAATGAAAATGTTCTTGGTAATTCAAAGTTATACATTACAAACTTGCTAATGTTTCAGAATTGAAGTACAAAGATCCGGAGTTGTATTATAATGTAGATATAGGTTTACCGTTAACGCAGGCGACTAATAAAAAAATGTTGAATACGTGGATAGAACAAGTGGCGAAAAATAGGAACGATCCTACACTTGCGAAAAAAGTTCGAAATCGCCAACGTAAGTACATATATGGAATTATTGTCAAATTGATTGAAATTAAATGTAAAGTGAATACGTTATCAATAAATCCTTTATTTATTTTCCAACAGTTTTAGTCGATATGGAGGTTGCCAAGGAGGATTGGTTGAAAACTGTAGCCCCTAAGCAAATTCGTACGATTGCGGAGCATTATGGGATTTTCAGTGACCTTTATGGGGAAGCGTATTTTCATCCTGTTGTTCCGCTAACAGTAGATTATAATTTTGGTGATGCAGAACTACTCGCGAGTGTTCATAGAGGAAATCTAATTACACCTCGAGAAGCTGCGAGTGTACCAGAAGTAAAATTTGAGGCAAAGCCTGATACACTTTGGACTCTTCTCCTTACAACACCGGACGGTAATTTGTCTAATCCTGATAGCGAACTCTGTCACTGGTTTATGTAAGTCATCTATAAGTTGCTCTTATGATTTTTTTCTGTTTATTTCTGTTTATTAGAATTACTAAATATTTTCTCTAATTTAATAGTGGGAATATTCCGGGAAATGAAGTTCAAAAAGGAGAACAGTTAGTGGATTATTTGAGGCCCATTCCATCTCGTGGTATTGGCTACTGTAGATACATTTTCGTATTGTATAAGCAAGATAAGAAAATTGACTTTACGGAATATAAGAAACAACAACCATGGTAAGTACTAATGCGTACATAAATGTTTCATATCAATTAATATTTTAAATAGTAATCTTGAATATTATTAGTTTGGAGCTTGTGGAACGTAATTGGAGTACGCTCGATTTTTATCGCAAGCACCAGGATTACTTGACTCCTGCAGGTCTCTCATTTTTCCAAGCTGAGTGGGATACAAGTTTGTTCGACTTTTACCATGACACTTTAAGTAAGTAGCTCCAATTTCTAATTCTACGCTTCCCTATTATTCCTATTATTGTTAAATAAATTTAAAATTGACTAATAAATTTATTATTATTTCTAGAAATGAGGTCGCCATCCTTTGAGTATGATTTTCCGAAACCGTACATCAACGCACAAGTCTGGTTTCCCATTAAACAGGCTTTCAACATCTATATGGATAAATACAGAGATACCAGAGATATAAATAAACAGTATTTCACGAAGAAGTTGAAGAAAATACACCCTTTCAAAGAGGCAGAAAAGCCACCGAAATACCCGAATGCTGTTCCGTTCAAACCGACGGAATATATTCCTTCCTGGTTGAAACTCGAAATAAGAAAAGAACGTCTAGGTATAGGCCGTTATAGGGAAGTGCAGAAATAAAATCTTTTTATGTCTCCACTGTATGAATGTCATTTTTTTAAGGTAAGGAAATAAATTGCAAAGTTATTTGAATTATTCGTCAATGATTGAATTCCAATAAGCAAAAAACTATAATTATTCGAAATTTTATTAAACAGTTATTTATATAAGCTTAATCTTCTCTTAAGTGAGCATCGACAATTTGTTTGCTCTTCTTTTTTATGTCTTTTCGACTCAGAATACTCGGATCTACAATCTCATGCTCCACAAAGATACCTGAAAAATATAAAATGATTGAAGAATAAAATCCTAATTTGAAAATTAAAAAAAATCCTGATTTAAATTTACCAGTGGGCTCTGATTCCTCTTGACCGTATTTCAATTTCGATTTATAATCTGAAACGTATGTTTGATAAAGATCTCGAGCTCTTTCTTCTTTCTCAATATCCAGTTCGAAATTGCTCATCGAGAAGAGCAAAGTAGCTTTTTGGGTCACTTGCGTGAGCAAAGCGAGTGCTAAAAAAATTATAATTAATTTTTCAGTTATAATTTTATGCTAAAAATGAAATATTAAACTCAGATTGAACATTAAAATTTCAGTATTTTTTCGTTTTTCAACTGACCATCAGTTTCAGCTACTTGCAGTTCTATCACTAGTTTTTCTTTTTCAGTACTTTTATTTGCATCTGCCATTTCTTCTTCCATTGGAACTTTTTTCTCATTTTTATCTTCAACCATAATAAGCATATCTGCCATGTTTTGTAAGGCTGCTCTGATATTCATTAATAGTTTTCCTCGAACTTTCCTCATTTCTTTGCAATCTTCCTCACGCTTTTTCTGCACTTTTGTCTCCTGTAGCATTTCTTGCTTATCTTTTTTGTACCTTATTAAAAGCATCAACTTTTTTCTTTCAACACACAAAATTAAATTAACAAGTTAAAAATACAATATATTTTTTTCTGCAACTTACTGTCCTGTCGTGGAAACCATTGTGTGTTCAAGAGTAGCAAGAATAAACTCAGCATGTTGTTTTTTTTTCAAAAATGAATCACGTTCCTTTAAAGCCTGTTCGAATTGTTTTGAAAGTCGATCTCTTTGGGCTGTTTGTTCCTCTAGCCTGTTAAGTCAATAAATCTTTCATTGTTATGAAAAAATAAAATACTTTTTTCATCAAAATAACTTAAGAAGACATTTTTAAAAATAAATTTACCTCGAATGCAGTTCTTCAAAAGAACGAACGCGCAGGGACTCTTTTATTTTGTCAAAAATTTCTTCCAAACTTCTGATTTGACTCTCAAGCTCTCCATCAATTTTTGGGGGCTCTTTTATCTTCTCTGCGATGTCAGTGTCACTCTAAATTCAATAAAAATTAAGTAATATAAAAATAATTTGTATTAAAATCTAATAAGTTTTTTGATATTCTTGTAATATGAATAACAATTTGTGAATTTGGTAATATACTCAAAATTATCTGAACCTGTACTCGAACAAGCGATTGAGCATAGGCCCAAATATCTTCAACTTGTGCTCGAGCGATTTTCAAAGTGCGTTCCCTTTCTTTCATATTGACCCAAACTTCATGAGCCATATATTTATATTTTTCACGATTATCATCAAGATTTTCAGTAACGAGTTGTCCCATCACTGTTGCTTTGTATATCACTTTGCATTGTTCCTTTTGATCCCTTTTCAAGGCTTCTAAAACTGCGTCAAAATATATAGCATCCTGTAATTTTTAATTAATTATTTAATTCATATTTGAGTATTAATTTATTTCACTAACATATTTTAGATATCTGTTATCAGAATTTAATTAAGTTACTTTTATTAATTTAAATACTCAGTGGTCGATGATCATATGAATCTTAATGCATAGGTTAATTTTATTTTAGATTTTAACTGATTATAATATAATAAACGGATGGAAGTAGCGATTTCATCAGACCTAGCGTGGAAGTTATTATTGCAAAAGTGGATGTAAAATATTACTGAATATCTATTCTCATTTCAATGAGAATAAAATCAGTCTGCATGAAACAGAGCCGATCAGATAGATCCGCTTTATACTTACAAATTGTGACCTCGTTCTCGTCTGTGAATATTGATAATTCTGAATTGACAATCGTGGCAATTCAGAAGTAAGTGGATTATGATGTTTGAATGCAATTTTTACAAATTTAAAAAACATTCGTTGCTGAATAAATTTAAATTAATTAAAGCATATTTAGATAGTGATCGTTGAATGAAAGTAGAACAAAATTCTAGAGATTTGATATTTGGTTTTCAAATTTTTCAAATTGCTAATTTGTTTCTTCACCTTTTTCAGAATATTTAACATCAGCTCGTATGTGGTTTGAATAGACTGGGCTGCATTGTGTCTAGCCATTGATCGTTGATAATGAGTGATTAAGCTTTGTTGTTTTCTATCTGAAGGATCATCTTCCCGCTCAATTTTGTCCGACAGAATGGTGTACTCAAGCTTCATCATATAATTTCCGTAATTAAATTCAGTAGGAACTAAACTCTGTGCATCCGTCGCACATTTGTTTGAATTTAAGCTTAATGCTGTTATGCACCTATATATCAACGTTATTGACATTGACAGAATCGATTGGGAACAATTCTCTATCAGAGCACAAGAGAATGTGTTTAGTTGTTTATCAACATTTCTCTCCGACGAGAAAATTGTTCCAGATATATTTAAAAAAAAAGAAACATTTGAAATTGTCTAGTTCTGTACCTTCAGTTCGAAAAATTTCTTCATTGTTTGTTTCTTTTGATAGTAAACTTTATCAAGTTGTCTTCGTTTTAGGGAACTATCTTGGTAAACGCCAGCAAAAATTTCCTAAAAGATGTTTAAAAAAGTTCACATCAAATAAGGTGTATAGATTGTTAGGTTTTAATTCTTCTATGAATTTGGTTTTTTTGCAAGTTTACAGATGGAGGTAGATTTATTAGAGCTAACAGAAGGTCCTTGTGATCTTGGAATAAAGTACTGATTCGTCTTTTATCTCCTGTTTTAATATCATTAATGATGCCTCGATATTCCCGGACATCTTTAGAAAGTGAATTGAGGTCCCTGGGGACTTTTTTCTTCAATTTTATTAAATTGGCTGCTTGTAATTTCTTTTCACGAGCTACATAACAGACAAAAGTATTTCATTTAAAATGAAATGTAAAATAAGTTTTTTGGTTATTGGTTTGGGTTCATTAACCATATAATTTGAGGACTCCACGATACTGTTGCAATTTATCTTTTGTGGTCCATTTATCGTCTTTCATCCCGTGAATTTTGACTAATTTGGCGGACAACATTTTCTTAAGCAAATTATAAATTATCCGCAGTTCGAAAAATGAATCAAATTACTTTAAGGTGTCAAAACTCGTTTGATGAACAGGAGAGCAAACAATCGAAAGCCGGGGTGAAAATTCGAACAAAATTTAAACAAAGCATTTAGCTTTTCAAGAGCATTCAATTTCAAAAGAGTTGGAATCAATTTGAATTACCAGAAATATTGAATAATTCAATTATAAAATTTTTAACTTAAACTTAAAAATGTAATCGAAAATTTTGTCCGCTCTTGTGAATCCAAATTTGAAATTATTTCTTACTGCTCTGTCTTGTAATCATAAATTAGAAAGAAAGCAACATCAGTGACAAATACTTAGGAAACTTAATGAGATGATACAATAACCATCATAAATCTTGAAGATCGTAAAGGGTGTCAGCTATCTCATCATTAAAACTTTGATTAAAGACTCGTTATCTAACATGGACATTAATAATGCTTGATTGGAAAGTGAAAAGGCATGTTTGTTTAATACAATTTCTAAACAATACTTTCAAAATTGTGTTCTTTACTTTTTTTTCGGAATATGTTTTAAATAGTTTTATTCTATTTTAATGTAAATCGTGAAATCAGACTTCGTGATTTACATTGTACATTGTACAATGTACATTTGTACAATGCTAATGTCTATTGATTGGTAGTTCAATCACTCAAGAACATGGACACAATTATATACATAAACTTTATTTGGAAAAAAACAATGGATTTTTCGTGTCAAGCAATTTAAATTTATTTAAAACATACTAAGTGGCTTGTAAAACACAAAGGATTCAAATTTTGATCACTCAAGAAAAGGATTTAATTTCTTCTTTTGAGCTGTGGGGCTGAATTTTCCGACAAGTTGTAAAGATTCATGCATCACCTGTATACAGAAAATTTAAGATTGATCGCTGTAAAGGAAATAGAAAGGAGAACTTCAGCATCAAACGAGCTGCTGCTAATGGTGGGCATGCACTGATGAAATATTCATGTCTTGAGAGAACGGATCAGTGGTTCAGGTGAACCGTCTAAATCTTGACGTATGACCGTAAAAATAAAGTCTCTCAACCTTTAGCTCTTTTACCTTCAAAGTGGAACGAAGATTGCACATGTAAGTTGTAAGACATGTAATTTAAACTGTAATTTAACAACTTACAAGACTTGCTTCAAAGAAATTTTGCAAGCTTGTTTTTGAGATATTGATTTACCTAAAACAATCATATATTTTCATTCAAGAAAATTAACTATATACTTGTATTTAATATGATTTTTTCAAACCCCTAGAATTGCTGTTCCTTCTTGTAAGGGAAGCCTTCGCGAGCAAAAGGACTGAAGCGGATTTGATTTTGAAGATAAACCTTTCAAAAAGTTATAGAGGACCAGCGACCATTTAAGATGCCACCAGCATTGAACGTTCCATTTCTGATCAAAGGATTTCTCATCTATACACGGCGTTTTCTCTACGAAACTTTCTTCGTGATGTTAATCCAGAATCCTGGTCAGCAATTGGAATATTAGTCTATTATTGTCGAAACAAAAGTAGTTAGTACTTGAAGTAAAACTTTTTGATTATTCTTTTTTGTAAATTTGGGCTCTCTAAAGGATAACTAAGTGCAGATATGATACGGAGAGAAAATATTAGTATGGTATTGATGAATATTGAAATTTTTTGTGAAGCTCTAACTGTCTTTGACGTCAAAAAGTATTCTAATAGGAAAAGTATAACGACTCTCTGAGGGTATGAATAACGGCATGCATATGCAGAATGTTTTATTACGCAGTCTTTTAAAATCTAATTCAAGTTGTCCCATCCCGCGGGACGTGGATTCTCAAGTAGGTCGAGTTCCAACTATCCTTCGCTTTAAGCATTAATCTCCACTCAAACCACTAATGGATGCTCGAGGGGGTCAGGTCGGATGGACGCTTTGTTTCTTCTTCCATTCCTCCATCTTCTTTCGCTTTTTTCCCTCTCCTTCTTCAACATTGTTGAAGACAGGATATACACCCTCATTCTTTAATGAATTGTTCTCAACTTATAGAGAAAACGATCAATTAGGTCGGACTTGAAACATTTTAAAAATCTTCAAACAATCTTAGTTCGTCAATAATCGAGAAATATTGGCATCTATCTAATTTTAGTTTTAGATAACAAAATCTATAGACATGAAAGCTCAAAAAGCTTGGTCAAAATAGAATAAGAAAGTTCGTTGAATAAAATATTCTGCGTATATAATAATGGACTCTTTAATGTAATACAGACTCCGGTCTGCACGTATGATTTTAATACACTAAATGTCGTTAGCATTGAGAAAATTTACGATCGTATTTAATGTAGCACATTTTATAGATCGTAAATCGACCTAAATGTCTCCAGAGGTCATTTTCAGAATAAACGATGTAAACGTCTGAAAGGAGGTAAATAGTTACTTTTAATCTTTATATAAGACCTCTAAAAATATATCAGTTTTTTAGAGACAGTTTAGGTATTATTTCTCTTATTAAACAAGCTACATTGTAACAGAAAATCTGAAAAGATATAAAATTCGTATTCATTTTTATTTTTATATAAAATGCTTTCTCTTTCGCTTATCCTAATTCAAGATTCTACGTTTGATTAGATTGTTGTGACAAACATTTCGTACTTATTTTCTTTTTTTATTGTCATCTCATTTGTTCTTAAGCGAGGAGCTTGATGACTGTCATAACTTTTTATTTTTCCACCTACAGCTTCCTCTCTTTATTTTTTCCTTTCTCCTTCCCTCGAACGATATGCAAATTTCTGACGATATCCGGAGATGTTGATAAATTATATTTCAATGCTGCTGCCGTTGCTAGAATATCGTCTTCGAGGCTAGAGGGGATGAGGGTGCCTCTCAGGCACTTTCAGGTAAATTCTCTAGAGTGAAAAAGCGGAAGCGAGGTGCATTGAAGTGAAATTTCTAGCTTGGTGCTTTTGCGAATCTGTAATATTTTTTACAAACAGTCTGCCAGGTATTAAAACATATAAAGGCAAGCATGAAATACTCTGATATTTCCATATGTCAATCTTTTATCCTTTGCGACCTTGAAGCAAATTCATGTGATTTCAAGTTATTCAAATAAGTTTGACAGATTTGAAATGAGTTTCAAGGTACTTAATTTTATTTTAACACTTCCACCGATTTCCAGGGAATTTAAGAAGTAAGAAAATAAGTTCTGCGACAACATCTTTGAAAAGTTAGGAGGATATACTTTTTTTTCGTTAACTTTGTGGGATTTTTAGTAAAGCCTTGTAGGACATTCAAGTGAAACTAGAGCGTAGGCGCCTCATAGTGTCCACTGGGAAAAGTTTAATTGACAAAAGTTTCTCGTAAACTCGAAACCGAAACTGGCTGCGAAACCGTAGCTTGTCCGGTTAGCAAAGTTTCTTGGGGTAGTTCCGCTTTCCTCCTAGTTTTCCTCTGAAAATGCCTTGAGTGCAACAAGCGAGGTGGAATGAAAATCGAAGAGAAGAGAGCGACGTGCAAATCGTGCGAATGACACGACCTGAAGCGCTCTTCGGAATGGAAGAATTGAAAAACTGACGTGACATGTTTTATTCTCTCGGGCTATTGATTTTTAAACAACGCTGCTGCTACTTTATAGTTTTTTTGCAAACATGGTTAAAGAATAGTTATGTATAGCAGTTCTAGAACAACATTGTATAATTCGAAAGATTTCGAGTGAATTAAAATTAATTCAGATTCAGTGGTTTCAGGTAATTAAATTATTCGGCCAGTTTCAAGTGAATGCAAATTAATTTAAGAGATTTTAGTAAGAGATTTTAATTATTGGAATTAATATTTTAATGATTAGATTTTTTGTCTATTAATGTTCAAAAAATAGAAACCAAGGTACAGAAACTGTTTGTTTATTTTTTATTTAGCTTAGAGTTAAAAAAACAAAAACCTCCCTTAAGAAACTACTTTTTTTTTAATTTAAAGAAAGGAATTTCTGTTGCATTCGTCATATTAAATGATGAGAAGGGTGTTCTGAATAGCCTCGGTTCCTGTAAATAAAAAAAGGAACGGTTGTTGTTTCTAGTTTTAGGACATTATAAACCACAAAATTGAAGTAAAAATTGTCCAGAGATAGACGTGTGAAACTTCAGTTCAATTTAAGTTGGATTAAGTTTAAAATGTTAAAATACATAAATGTAAGAGGAATTGAAGTGAATGGTAGTGAATTCAAGTGAAATACAATGTACACAAGGACTTTCAGCAAATTTCCAGTGAATTAAATCGAATTGGCGATTCTCAAAAATCTGTTTGGGGAGATAAAAATAATTATAAGGAGTCTGAAAGCAGAAAGTTGAGAGTACGAGAATTTTGTATTCCGTTATATAAATGTGAGTTATAAAGTCTATAGGGAGTAGACTCTTAATTGGATATAGCGAGATTCTACAATTTCTATAATACATAAAGCAGAAAGCTAGTGAGGATGCTTTTATGAAAATTTACGACTTGTTAGAGTTTGCTTTTCATTGCCAATAATGCGATAAGAGGAGGAGATTAAATTATTAGTGTGTGCATAGAACTATTCCGAATTTAATTTTTATTGAAACACAATTACTAAGAACATGGATTTAGATTCAGATAAGAAAAAAACTATCATCCACTTATCGTGAATTAAAAAAGTTCGTTTAAATCTTAAAGAGTCTTTGAATTCACCTTAAATTCTTTGAACTTTTTACTTTTTTTTTTTAATAATTACATGTCAACTTTAATAAATGGTTCATGAATTAAATTGAAAGACTCTTCGTTGGCTGAGAAATGTTGAATTTTTTGACATTGTTTTAGAAGATGTATGTAAATCTCATGGTACAGCAGTTGAATTATTTTAGGAATTGAACAGAAGTACATATTTGATTTTGATTGAAGTGAATACATATTTCCTACACATTATAGGTGAATAAAGGGCAATTGTGGGATCGTATTATCCTGGATAACGATCCATAATATCGCTCTCTCAATATTGTCGTTCAAATCCTATCTCGAAGCTCGACGTATGATAGATGCACATCACGTTTCCTGTGAGACAGGTTTTTAATAAATTCTACCAAGAATATCACGTTTGGTATTCACATACACGAAATCGCAAATACGTGCAAGCATAGCAATCTCTAGATGCAAATGTATATATATAGGATTGCTCTTACTCTAACCAATCACTCTCTCAATCCGAACTACCAAAAAGTTTCTAATGAAATTGTGCTGACCGTTTTCTTATTCACTTCAGTAAGCACTTTTACTATTAATTAAAATGCTTACTAAAGTGAATTAGAAAACGAATCGGCATCACTATTTCACTAGTAACTTCTTATCAGAGAAAAAAGTATTTACATATTTTTGCAATGAAATTTGCTGCTTTTTCAGATACTTTTGTTGCTATAGCTAAAATGAATGAAAGCACTTGTATTCTGACAGACGTATTTTTAACGTTGAAATAAAATAATGGAATGGATTCAGGGTTTGCATTGTAGGAATTCATTTAGATATATGTTGTTGCAACATAAAAAAACGTTTGTGGAAAAAAAAGTTAATTAAAATTGCTAACTGCGAGAAAATGTATTGAGTTCGATTTCGAAACGGGATTTAAACTGTATCAGTTGCTGATAGAGTTAATTAGTTTCACTGATCAATCAATTAAACTCATTATGATTTCAAAATTCCCATCGAAATGAATCAAAAGAGAAATTAAAAATATTTCCTGGAATTTCAAAATAACATATACCTTCAAGAATTTTAATCAAATATTAATTTATTCTCGTATATTCAGAAGAGAAAGCAGTTCTTTGGAGAGGCAGGAATGCATAAGGGTTGAACGCCTTTATTACATTCCGCCGTAATGAGTTTTGCTCTAATCTTCGACTAAATGGTTCATTAGATACCTGGAATATCAAGGTTTCAGTTAGAGAGCTTGAACGATGCCAATAAAATATATAATAGAATTTACACGTTCAAAAGTTAGGTTCGAAAAGCTTTATATATTAGCCATGCAGCTTTAATTTCAAAATAAAAGGTAAGTTGAGTCTCACAAAATGTCCCACTGTAAAGAAGCCAGTAGATGTGAGAAATTAAAAAAATATGCAACAAATATTGTGTAATTTGTAACTGAAAGTGAAGATAAATTCAGATGAAAATTCGTGTCAAATTGGGAGAGGGTGAAAATGAAGAAAAGGAAGGGAGTAAAAATACGCAGTTTTAGACTTTTAGAAATCTACCGTCTCTCGAGTGAACCTTGCGGTGAGTAATGAGAGCTAATGTACCTGACTCGTACCTCCCTACGATTCGAATCCATCTGAAAAAATCCAATTAACCGGGGACCAACTTCAGCTTGGGAACTAATGCGTCTCACTCCTTCTCGTCACCCTGGTCATTCCCCTCTCAATCCAATCCTCGTTCCCTCACCCCTTAATCCTCTTCTGGAGATCCAGCGCCACTTTTCTCTGCTACTAAAATGCACAAAAACCTTTCAGCACCCGAGTCGACTATTAAATCCGGGGATTAATTTGAAAAATACAGGACACTACGATCACGACCCCTATAAAGAAAGCGTTTTCAAGAAAAAGCAGATTAATCTTGTTTGCGATTATTTTAGCAAAAATACTACTATAATATCGAGGGGTTGACAACTCAACCGATGTTTGTACACCTACTTCTCACTTGAAGATATTTCAGGACATTGTAAATGGCTTCAGAAGATTTCACTGACTTTAGGAAATTTTAAGAATATTTTACAGATTTCAAGTGACTTCAAGTGATTTAAAATTATTCTTTAGTGATTTTCGGTCATTTTAAGGGACTCTGTGTGATTTTAAAAGATTCTCAGAGATTTTAAATGATTGTAGAGATTTTCAAGGGATTTTAAGTCATTTTACAGAATTTTAAGTAATTGTTAAAAATGTTATGGTATTTCAAAGGATTTCAAAGATTTTAAGTTATTTTAAGGGCATGTGTTACTTACCCTATGTGCAAATTTAGATAACCCGGACGTCTGTGCATTGTTATTTTTTTGAAAAAGTAAAAATTGTGAATAAATTGGGTTATTTAAATGTGCTCATATATAATTTTAAAGAATTGAAATAATTTTAAGAATTCACGAACTTTTAAGAAATGTCAAAGCAACAAATTTTAAAAGGTTTTTTAGTGATTTTTATGTTTTTTGTCGAATTTTAAAATATTAAAAATAATTATAATTAAAAAGAATTTATGAAGATTTTAAATAATTTATTTCACGGATTCAGCTATTTCAGAAGAATTCAATGACTTCAAGATATTTCAAGTGATTTCAGGAGAATTTAAGTGACTTTAAATTACTTCAAACGACTTCAAGAGTCTTTAAGTGATTTCAAATATTTCAGAAGATTTTAGATATTTCTGGAGAATTCAGTAAATTTCTATGCAAGTGTACACCAGATTTCAGAAGTCGTCAACCCCTCGACTAATAAGATTTTTGTCACATCTCTCGACTTTTTATTGAAACTCTGTTTTGACATTAAGATATTTCAAGATATTTCAATGACTTCAGAAGATTTCACTGAATTTAGGAGACTAAATTATTATTTATCAAATTATTATTATCAAATTATTAATTTAAAAACCCACAAATTGGAAGTCTCTTTCACTCTGAATACTTCAGGAGAATTCTAATGACTCCAAGTGACTTCATATATTTCACGAAAATTCAGGAGATTTAAGTGCAAGTGTACACCTGATTTCTCGAGTTATTCACTCCTCGGTAATATAGAAATTTAAACGAAATAAATTGTTGAAGGGTGTACAAGTATTTCTGAATACGTTGGAACATACCAAAATAAAAAAAAAAACGACGAATTCCAGCCGTCGAAATTGACTTCGTAAGCGGTATTGGCACGGCAATCTTTTTCGCACGCTACGCTGGAAGTTTATGCTTCAATTACTATATAAATTGATGATGACATGAAGTATCTATAGGGATCGGAGATTTCCTGGGATATCATCAGGAAGCATTACATATGAATCGTTGGTGTCTATTATAGACACTACACCAATAAATCAGCTTTTGAAAGCCACGGGAAGAAAGATGCGAATATATTTACAGCGAAAATCTCCGTATCTCTTCGGAAGACTGAGTTTTAAATTCCAGTTGGATCTTTCTCGTGTTTACCTCGTCGTTCCCCTTCGATTTTCATGCTTTATCTGCTTTCTCGTCTCTTATACAGGCTCTGAGGTAGAAATATCTGTCCTAATCTCGAGCTTTGCATCGACTTTGGTTTTTCGAAAATCCCTGAAAAGAAAAAGAGATAAGGATTGCAAAATGATTTTACTTATATAAATATATAAAGAACTCTAGAAAAATACTTCCGATAGTGAGATATTTCTATAGCAGAATTGTAGAAAGTGAGACAGATATTTTTAAAAAAAACTGTCGACTTTTTGAATTGTGGTGAAGCGTAGATCATTTGGAAACGTACTCGGGGAATATTAATTAAATATTTTTCAATCCTCAGACAACCCCCTTGCCGTCAATTGTCCCAGGTTCAACGATTCTCAATGAATGCTGTCGTTTCTGTGAGAGGAAAAGCCCACCCTCGTTATAACTACGAGTGAACGAACATCTATACTTCTGCAGACTCATCCCATCTTCTTTTTTCCTTATCTTTCTGTTTCTATTCTGAAACCACCCTAAAAAATCTCGTCATTAAATGAAAATACATTTATGTAGAATGCAGTTCGTTAAGCGAGAGCTGAAGTACGAAAGACCTGACTGGAGGTGCCTCTTTTATCAACGAGTTGTTACGGATATTCGTCTGCGTATTCTGATTCCATGGAGAAAAAAAACACTTTGTATTAACAATCCTCTTTTTGTTAATCTTTGCGAACTCTCAATATTATTATTATTTTATCCAGGGAAGAATAATACAGCAGACTTAAATGCTCGAAGGGTGATTTTTTTTCTTCTTGTTCACACATGAATACGTTGATGGTGATACATTTCAGGGCTTTTGAAAAAAGCGAGATAATGTAGGCGTTGATATTTTTCCCCGGGTTGAAAAGATATGGTTTAAATTTTCCCCAGATCAACCTTTCTTGAATAAAATATCATCTTTCTTTTCAGAAGTGTCGAATTTTATACATTACCTTATAATTTACAAGAAAAAAGTTCAAATATTTATATTTAAATCTAGAGATTAATTTTATTGATAATTGAAGGTCTAAAATCAGGGTAAGCATGGACTTAATATTTTATATGTGTTCTTTGCATTCATAATGAGGGTAGAAGCGCATAAAACGCTTAAAATCTTAGTGCAAATAAAAGTAGGATTTTTCTTCCCAGAAATTTCTTGCGCGACAAATTGTATAATATTTCCCGTCATGCTCTGCAAGTTAATGTCACAAGATAATCTCACTGCTTTCCTGTTTGTGCTTGCAAGCTTTTCTGAGTGTGAGATAATTTCCCATCTACTTAGTCTGTTTATAAAATATGTATCATAGTTAATTATAATAATTTTACTTACGTCTCAACTTTTTTACACTCTGAGGGTAAACATATGTACGAAATGGAAGTAAATGGCCTAGTTTTAGTAAAGATTCATGTATTTATTATTGCGAGCGTAAAATTGGTGAACTTAATTTTTCTCTTTTTAATTTGCCCTCTTTCTTTTGACTAATTAGCAGATTCAAATTAATTTTCATTCTGGTAAATTTTTTTCAGTTTTCTAGGAATATTTCGAGATATTTTTTTTCTGCATAAGGGTACATAAATCTTTAAAAGGATTCTTTTCCAATCCTCTCACCAACAACATCCTTTCTAAACCAATTTTTCTACCCACTTTTCCGGCCCCCTTTTTCCACCCACGTATTTTTTAGAACATATAGTGCCCCTTTTTTATGCCTTCCATCGTGCATAGTAAAATATGTAATGGCATGTTTATACCTCCCTATACGACTCTGTATAAAAGCAATACATATTTTTCCAAATGAAGAATGATGAAGCTTTTGCGTTTATAGTGGAACGTAACTACATGACAGAATTTAATGACTAAGGGGAACATGTGGTTGGAGCGTTATGTAAATTTATCATCTAAACAAGGGTGTGTCAGCAACAAAAAGCAAAAAAAATGAAATTTCGGATATGCCTTACGAAAAAAGTATTATAGGGAAATCAGTATAGGCCTATAATGATTTTTCTATAATTTTTTTCGATAATGATTTACTTATAATTATTTTTCCTATACAATTATTATAGGAAATATATGTGTGTACTAAAACACTATTTTCTTGGATAAAATCAAACCTCCAATACTGAGTCCTGATACAGGAAGCTTGAGTGCCAATAAAAGAGGGTCAATAAATGAAATTCGCTAGGGGACACATGTTCACGAAAATCGCTGTAGTGGATTGATTCCATAATCCTGGCAAACTCCAATTTTTAAAAATCTAATACCTTCTCTGATGAGAATGTAAAAAAAGAAACTACTTGAGATTAACTGGAATAAAATGGTAACATTCTTTTAACGTACAAACGACAGTTTCACAGTGGAAAGTGTTTTCAATTTTGTAGAACAAAGCTTTGGAAATACGTTCTGTTAAGTGAAAAGCAGAAAGATGTGAAACGTAAAAAGAAAGGAACGATTATAGAGCGGTTGAATGTTCCGTTGATATTTCCTTTGCTGAATGTTACAGAAAGGGATCAAAGAAATAAAATTTCACCTTGTTTACTTCAACAATAAGCTATTATCACCAACTGTATTATTCATAATTTCACTAGAAAACAATTTTCACTATTTTCGGTTAAGTATAACTATAGCTATGGCTGATCGAATATAGAGAGCGAGTTTAAAAAATTCAATTTTAGTTTCATAATGCACAATTTGTTATTCACTCTTAATATCCGCCGTTCCTTTATAGCTGAATGTAAACTTTCCATGATGGTCCAGACATCGAGGACTGATGGTATTTTTAAACAATGGTTGAAAGTGGCAAAAACACGTTTCTTGGTTGGAAAAGGAAAAAAGTGTAATTGAAAAATGTAGGTTTCAAAAAAATCCCCGTATTTCTGAATATGCAATAGTTTTTGTAATAATTTATCAAAATGTTTCAAACTCTCAGAAAATATGTCTCTTGTCGCCCTTAGCGGCAAAGCCACTTTTTATAATTAAACTGTCCAAAAGAGATAACAAAAGGGTGAGGGGGGGATATATATTTTTTCCCAATAATACGCTGTTTTTTTCAGGTATCAATTTTGCTATCGTTTTTTATAGGGCGCCTGGACTAATCTGAGATATTTAAAACTCTGTCAATTTAAGCAAAATTATTCTCATAGATACTACCATAAAGTTAAACCTTAATGTAGGTCGAATTTAATTAATTTAAAAGTCTAATGGAGAAGTTTGTTTGTAATCTAATATTTCGGGTCTGAATCGCACAGTGTTGATCAAAAATTCATAAAGTTCGCGCCCTTCATGCAAAATGCGCCTAGGGACTAGCGCGTGTATTTGTGAAATTACTTTTCGCGCCTGCGGCTCGAGGGTTTTCTACTCACTCGTTAGGAAACTTTATCCCTCTTTGGAAACTCGAGAAAGGAAAGTGCGTCTCCCAAAGCACTCGAACTTTCGGAAAATATAGGAAAGTACCATCGAAGGGTGCGAAGAGATAGTCATAAAACAACGGGAAGTTTCAAGAGCCATTACATTAATACTTTATCGATTCAAAACCTTTAATAAAATCACATGAGATTTATATTGAAATAGAAAATCTTAAGATACGAAATTCCAAACGCAATCGACTAAAACACACATCTTCGAATATAAGCCAAATTTTAAGCACGTACAGTATTTCGACGATAACGAGAATCCGACGCACGTTTTAGATTCTCTGATTCGTGCAGATAAATGGATTCTCAGGAGAGAAAGCTCGAATTGACATTTTAAATTCAAATATACTATAGAAGTTTCGGTAAATACTTTAGATCATTATCACGAATTTATTTTACAAGAATTTTCTACACTTTTTATTATTATTTTGGGAAATACGTTATAAAATAGACTCCGTGTATCAAGTGTTAAATACTCAACAAGTACCGAGAGTATCAACAAGTATACGTCCAATTAGTGAGCAAATTCTCTTCTGAAATTGTTTTCTTCATATCTCCGTGGAGGAAAAAAGCTCTCTAAAATAGAGTAATGAAAGAAAATGGTGATTCCTAAGTCAGCATCTTCAGAAGGTAAAGTTCGATTGAATCTGTAGGGGAAATCTGACTCGACAGAAGATTGGTCATTCCTAACTTCTGCCAAACTAATTCCTGTTCTAAAATACTCGACCCAGATGGCCCGAACCTTCTCTAAAAACATGAGAATTTTTTGCTCTAGTGAAATCCTCCCCTTATGTATTTAAGATTTAGGTTCATAATATATTTTCCTTCTAGAGACGGCAAATTGAATAAATTAACATTCATTTGTATAAAGAAATATTGAGCTCAATGTGAATTTTATCTATTTTCTTGAGGATGTAAATGTGAAGACGAAAGAGGGATGGAAATATTAGGTGCTAGAAGATGCGCAAGGCGAGGGAGATAATCAACCTCGTAGATCTCGTGTCAGGACTGCTAAGCCTCTCCCGAGAGCAATATGTTCGGTATTCGGTAAAGATTGTCGGGATTCGGGGCTCAGTATGGGCAAGAGTAGCCCCTAGGGTATATATCTAGCGTCTACTTCTTTCCTTTAACCAAACCTAGAGGCTCCCCGTCGCCAAAATCATATCTAGGTTATTGAACTTGCAGGAGAGCAATGCAATGAAAAGTCTACTTATTGCAATATCAGCAAAAGTAATTTACTGCCGAATAAAAAGACAGGATGGGATATAACTTTTGAAACAGAAAAAAGTGGATAGGACCAGAACGAGAATGTGTTGCAGCATGCCTGACCACAGACTGGTTTTTCTACTGAAAAGGATGATTATATTTCACATTTCACGAGTACCTATATTTCTACATGGATTTTTCCTGCTTGCAAACAAATCATACTTCCGTTTGGAGTATATGCCAGTTTTTAACATTGTCCAATCAAAAATGACCTTTTCTACTGCTAAAATGCTTTAACGCTTTTGTCTGTCGGACCAACTGAATTTTTATACTGATTTTATAGCATTGCCCACTGCCTGGCTGAAATATTCTTTATGTCTGTCTGAATAAAGTAATATTTCCAATTCCCTACCGAAAATTTAATTAATCTTAGAAGCTTTAATCTTTATTTTTAGATTTTTCTTATCAGACTTGGAATTTCCTTCAACGTCAATACATTATATCTAAATTTTTAAAGAGACATACGTTATATTTTATACAGTAAAAGGACTACTGAATATATCATGTCTGCACTTTGAACTTGCTAAATTTAAATCCGACTTTCCCACGATCGCAATCTCCTCTTATACCACTCTCCTTACTCATATAGTTTCCACAAGCAAAATATTCCACAACTACTCTTTCACTAAAACTAAAGAGGCTTATTATTATTATTATTATTATTATTATTATTTTTCACCATATATTTTGTAAATAAGTAAATGGAAATAAAAACGAAACACAACGAATTCAGCGACATAGAGGCAACGAACGAAAAACAATTGGAATGTAATTTAAGGAGGTAGATGACCCGGAAATTGGACTAAAAGATATACTTTATCGAGATCAAGAGCAACTCTTTATCCTTTAGACCAGAATTTATCTGTAAATTTATTGTTTCTTTTATAGTCAAACAATTTATTCAGAAGAATTTTAAGTAAATAAGTATATATTTAGGGAGAGTTTAATCTAACTTGTTTTAATACAAACATTGAGGATAACCGGATCGAAACCGCAAAATTATTAAGCATCGCAGTTTCAACGCGATAGCGTGATAGAAATTATTTATGAAATGGGGTAACAAGAAAAGTTTTCGCGTCGCGACGGAATTGCGCGGGTGGAGTTTGTTGCCCTTTTAGGATTACTTACGCGGAAGCACGCCGAGATTTTAAGTTGGTATCTCGAACTTACCCATTCTAGGATTGGGCCAACTTTAGTCTCATAATCATGCTTTAGTTGTTCCTTCCACTGTGAAATTGAAACCTGTGTTTATTTGTGTCACATGAATTTATTCACAAATTATTATTACGATTTTGATTAATTTTGATTAATTAATATCAGAGGAAATCAGAAAGATATATTTTATTATGATAAATTGAAAATTGCTATTTTCACCATTATAGTAAAATGTAGAAATTCTTTCCTCTGCTCTTATCCAATCTTTTCTTTCAAGCAAAAGTGTCATCACAATAGAGTATCGCGCTTTCCCTTACAAGCAGTAAACTTTGAGCATTAACGGCTTTGGAAGATGCGTTAAAGTACACAGATAAGGGTGTAATGAAGGAGCCATTTCTCTCTTTCTTCCAAATCTCGTAAAAAGAGGACAGAAAAAATAAGATTTTATAAACAGAATGGTGTTTTCTGCGTAATCATTTGCTTTTTTTTAAATATAAGAACTTTTTAAGTGCCCTGTTTTAAGATTTCGTCCCTAAAGTACCTTATTTTTAGTCAATAGTGTAAAATTTTTCTTTAAATTTTCAAAAAATCACAGATTACAGGCTTCACAGTCTTTTCCCGATTTACGTGTTTTATCTTTTTTTTTAAGGATTCCTCTGTTTTCCCCTGTTTTCAATAAAATTCCCACCCCTTTTGAAATCTCATGAAATACCTTGCAATTTTTTAAAATCAATTCAAATTTCTTAGAATCTTTTTAATTTTTTGGTAATCTCTACAATTCCCGTGCAAAGATTTAAAATCATTCAAAATATCTTGAAATCTTGTTAATTGCAAAATAAAACTTTTAAAATGGTTTAAAATTCTTTAAATTGTTATTTTGAGTTGACCTTGCATTTTGTTGAATTCACGTTCAATTTGATTAAAGCTATCTTGGTTTGTTTAAAATTCTTCTGATTTCCTTAGAATTTTCCTGAGTTCTTAATTTAAATTCTATTAACTTGGATTGGAGGTCAAGGTTTTTTTTGATTTTAGCTTTTTTTGGTTGAAAATTTTTTTTGTATTGAATAGAATCCTAATTTTGGGATGTTTTGTTATTATTTTAGGAATTTGTAAAACTAATTTCCATAAAAACCACAAAAACAGGTTTCTTTGCTCCCCCAATTGCCAAAATTGGATAAAGAATTAATAATAATAATAATTTAATCATAAGGAAATTATTAGTGACCTTCAATCACAGTAATAATTCATTTGAAGGAACTCTTATCAAAGTTTTGATGATCGATACGATCTCTCTCGAGAGCCAAGAGCCATCAGCTCTAGCCGCCATGATTTTATGCGTTTGCTCTTCCCTCACGTGCTTTACACTCTTTTTACGTCGATTTTTTCTTCCTCACTCGATTTCCCGGGCTTCCTTTTATTTTTATTTTTCTCTATAAAGTATAAAGGGAAAACGTTAAGTCGACAGACCTTTACTTAATAATATCGCTTTAGAGATACTAACATGAAGCAATTTTCACATGATGAAAAAACACTATGTTATTATATTCTCAATAAAATTTATTCATTTCTTAGTTCCTAGATCAAAAGAAACTAATTAATACTCTGGAAGTCTGATATCAATGGTTTTGTGAGTTAAAAGATTACTTAGAAGAAAGGTAATGTAATTAGCTGAGCTGAAAGGAGGAATTAGTAAAGTGTAAGTGAGAAAGAGTGAGAATATACGAAGACAAATTAGGACATGATAAGTTATGAGCTGGGGTACTTTAACGACGAGGAATATAATTACTGAAAGCAATCAGTAGAACAGGACTCCCGATGAAAAAGATGAACTATTGTATATAAAATACACAGTACTTAATTTTTTCTTCATAATTTTACCCTTTCGTTTCAAATAAACTTTAATATTGAAATTCTAGATCGTATGTAATTTCGAAGCTAGTCTGAAGTAAGCTGGCGTTTGAAACTGTATATTCCAATTTTCTAGCTATAAGTAGAGGCAAACTAGGTTGCAAAAGTTCCAATATCTAATGCAAGGGGCCATGCTTTACTCCCTAGTGGCTAAAATCGATCTACTTGAATCATTAAGTTCCCTTCGACTTTTGAAGAAGTGACGCCAGCAAACTAATTTTTACGGGCAAACTTTGGACTCGACAATTTTCTTGCTTCTTACCTCGGTGATGAGAGAACTGAATTTTTTAGCTCTCCAAATCTAATCAGAACTTTCTTAAGAAACTTGATGCCTTTGGGACTTACTGATCGCATTAAATCTCGGCAAAGTTCATTGTCTATCTAAAAAGAATATTGAAATATCAGCACGTTTTTTCTATTGAAATTATAATTAGTATTTACGAAGAATTTGTCAGTATTTAACGCCTGACCAAAAACTATCTTTTCTACTGAAATCCTATTTTTACGCTAACCAAAATGGTATTTTATACTTTGATATTGCTGACGGAAAATGCCTTTTCCACTCAAGTACTAAAATAAAAAATAATAAATGGCGTTCAATTAATTATATATATGGTATATATAGGTTGCGCTTAAAATTTTACTCTAACTTATAATAGAAATAGCGTGAAGTCGCATTTGCATTTAATAATAGGAAAAGCAGGTTATCGAATCCAGCTTAAGTTCATTATTATTATAGAGATTTTAAGACGTTTTTTTGACAATGTTTGATCCTCATTTGGTAATTGATACGAATTATTGATTTGACTTGAAAGTAAAAATAGATTTAAAGCAATTTGTAGTTATATAATGTACGTATAGAATATAATAATAAAAAATATTGTACAACTAATAGTGAAGCTGAGATTATTTTATGTGGCACAGAAGTGTGTATTTTCACTTTTGAAATCACACTCCTGAGGAAGCTTCAACTGAACTAGAAAACCGGAACGGAAACAACCCACGCGTATCTGAAGTTATTCGATCCTTTATTTGATTTTGCACGCTTCAAAAAGTGCAGAAACCCTTTTAAATATGCGAAATTTCCCGGTGGCCTAATTGGATTGCTATGGGGATGAAAAATCGACGAGGGTGATTGCCTAATGTAAAAAAAAACTCAGTTTGCCACTCTCATAACTTCTACCTTATATTTGCCTTTCTCACTTTCTGTCTTACATTTTTATATATTTTGATCTCACGTCCTTCTATAATCTCAGCTTTGCGAGAGTATAACAAGAAAATATTATCTTTAACAATAGTTCTAATATTATAAAAATAATAACAAATAGTATAATGGATGGAAACTTCTAATGAAAATAAAAATCGTTAATACACATATTGAAAGAAACACTGTTATTCCATCCTTTCCTCTGATAATATTCTCCACATTTTTCCCAATAATATCTCACTCTTAATCCACGCTCTGAAGGAATGTGAAGCTTTCAAAATCTGCTAGGACCTTTCAAATTGATCGTTCAGACATCGGCCAATATTTTTTCATTTTACCGGTTTATTTTCTGTCTAAAAATAAAGATGGAAACATCAAAGGATATTGTAAGTGTTATTGATTTATAAATCGATTTAAAAAGTTCCTCTTTTTTTACTACAAATTTTCTTTTGTCAGCTTCTTTTATTTTGTCGTGGATGCGATATCTGAACTCAGTGTCGACACATTTTATGAGAGTGGGTGTCTGAGTTTTCGCATTATCTATACGCAAGGAAGTAACGACTTGTCGAGGACACAAGGATAATTTCGATTTTATTTTTCCTACTTTTATACTCGACGAATTTCTGCAGATCTTGTCCCACTATACGCTTAAAAAAAGAGATAAAGATGATTTACGAAAAAAAATAAAACTCAAGGAGCTACTTTAATCTTCGAGTGCAAGGAAAATTACAAATATGACTGAGAAATCAGTACATTCATAATCCACTCTGAAAGTAAATTTCTACAAAAGCATGAAAAACAAGAATGTCAAGAAACACTATTTTTGATTGCAGATATAAATTAACTTAGTTTATTACATTGAATATATCTGATGCAAAATGAAGCTAGCTCTGCAATTTCTGTAATGAATTCTGGTTTGTGTGCTGCTTTATGATAAAATCCAAATGGCATTATATATTAGCACCTCTAAATGGAGATTATGTGTAAATATTATTTCGTCATGAACGAGTGTGATTATAACAAAAGGGCAATTCAGGAATGGAATATATGTCATGAAAGAGGATTTAAAAAATACTTTCTTTCTGTTTTCTACATGCATCGTGTTGGTCGCAGGTTGGCGGAGACCAAAAGGATTTCCTCATTTATACGAGCAAAAAAGAAAGGAAAGCAAATGAGAAAAGCACTTCCAGACGTAAAATTAACATCTATAACAGCAACACGGAAAGCGAAAAGATAAAACCCGTCGTGCGTGCTTACATTGGTAGAGTGAGAGAAAAAGAGATAAAATATAATATAAATGGAAATAGGGAAAATGCAAGAGAAATTTCAAGTTCTTTTTTTACATTTTTTTACAAAGTTACGATCGATTTGCATGTGATTAACACCAGTGAAATTTTCTTCATATTTTTGCAATTTTATAATACCAATTTTAATACCTATTTTCGTTTCGGGAAAGAATTGAGGATTTTTAAGGAGTGCAACGCTGTATAAATTTTGCAATGAGTAGACATAGAACGAAGACTCAAATTCCGACAACCTCCGTCTCCATTTCTATCTTGCCCCCGGGTATTTATAACGAGACAGAAAGAAGAAAAGCGGAAGGATAGGGGGATTCGTAATCGGTGAATTTGTTTGAGTGAAGGATCCTTCTAGGTGGAAACGTTAAAGACGGATCATGATCCACGATGAATCTCCTGTTCCAGGAGTTGCATAACTTTTCTTATAAATATGGTAAAGTGCGCACATAAGTTTCGCGAAGAAATGAGAGATAGATTCGACCCAACAGACTGCTTCCAACAGGAACGAAATTCTTTTGAAAACTTTTACGATAGCAAAATAAATTTTTTGCTATTGAAAATAGTTTTTTTTATCCCGGCTGACCAAAATCGCATTTTCTACTGATCTTTAGGGTTTGTCACGTACTGCCTAACTAAATTGGAATTTTCTACTGGCGGTTTAAAATCTTTTGCTCTTTCTGCTACTAAAAGATACTTTTTCTACTGTATTAAAAATGGCTTCGAATTAAATGTGTGAATTCTGGAAAGACAATATCACTGAAAGGACTGAATACTGTATACTGTGAATAATAAATAAATACTGAATACTATCCTCTCCTTTTTCACATCAAAGAGGCAGAAGAGCTTTGATGAAATAGAAAAAAAAATAATTCAGAGAAAGGAAAGGAGAAAAGAAAGTAGAAAGAGGGGGAGAGAACAATTCCCGTATATCGAAGAAGTTTTTTCGCAGCGTACCAACCCACAAAAACTAATTTACGAGTATTCTCGTAAAGCATTGGCCTTTTTTATCGCTGCCTGGGTCAGTTGGTTTCTGCTCTAAAACACTGTAAAAGATGCAACTTCCAAGTCTTTAATGAAATCGCGTAAAAAATTTCTTGAAGAATCGCCAGTTTCATCATTCCACTCCTACTAAGAACTCCCAGCTTTTAACCTTTAGATGAGTTATTTTATCGATCAGATTGAAACATTTTACAACTTAAATAAAGTAATTAACGTGAAATATGTACCGCGAAATGGATTTTCTATATCGATTTGAATTAAGGTAGTGAAGTGAATTTTAGTTTTCAGTGGATTTATTACTAAATACTATCTCTATAGTTCTTCCATCCTTGAAATATTGTAATTATCTCTTTCTCAAACGTGATTAATTTCGGGTCACTTGCTGTAAAAACAGATTTAACGACTCGTGCGAAACTGATGAAACAGCCAAACTTTTGTTTCATGTTGCAACAAAAGTTTTTAGCCTTGATTAAAATCCATTGTAAACTGGAATGTAGATTATCTATTTATTCTAGAAAGTAATTAAAAGTAGGGACAATTTTTAAATCAAATAAAATTTATTTATTTCATTTTTTACTCGATTTTAATGAATTTCTTTTGTAATTTTTATTTATTTCTTTTTTGCTTCCTTTCGAACTGAAAGTCCTTTTACACCATTCAAATTAAAACTCTGTCTTCTTTCCATCCTAAAGCGCCCTCCCCCTTCCAAGCAAAAACCATTTCCACTCAAAAGGCATATTTATAATATAAATTTTTCAATCGTTTTGAAATATGTAAAATATTTATA
>JAUESI010000033.1:5274384-5297562 GCA_032275145.1 Synergus laeviventris | reverse complement strand
CAAAAACCATTTCCACTCAAAAGGCATATTTATAATATAAATTTTTCAATCGTTTTGAAATATGTAAAATATTTATAACAGAGTTGTTACAGTTTTGTTTGTGATTCAAGTGGAGGGTCGCTGAAGTGATCTTTAAATGTACTTTACGAATGTATATCTTTCCTGTTGTTTCTTCCTCCACATTACTGTTCTTCTTCCTTTCCTCTTTCTTTCCTATCCACGAAAGAACTCGAAGGGTGGAAGGATAAGACGCTTTGTATGCATTGGAGCTACGGAGACTTTTGGCCTGTATATATATATATTACCACTTCTGAGAATGGGATCGAGAGATTGGTCGAATCTTTACTGTATCACGTCAAGGCAAATCCACTTTCTCCATTTTTTCTATCCACTCAAGTGGAACTTCCATCCAGGACCGCGACTAATCTCAAGTCAACAAATCCTTTGATGATTTTTTTCAATCTGTTTCCCTCCTTCTATTTACCATGACAGCTTTTCTTATCGTCACAAGATTAACTACTAGAAGTGGATTATTTTACAATATAAATTGATGTTTCTGCTCGACTTCTAATTTTATCACTATTTATTTTGTTTGTATTTCCAAGTAAAATCAAATAGGACAGTAATACTAGAAAAATTGGATGCAGAAACATAAAATAAATAAAAAAATATAACAGTATCGAAACCTCTCTAATATGAATATTTGTTGTTACATATACATGAAAAGGCTTTTAATTAAAAAAAAATATGAATACTTTTATGAATCAAAACTTTCGTGATGTGAATGCAAATCTTGGCATATAAATAAAAGTCTAATTACCTTTGGACAGTTTTTATGGAAATTTAATAGTGATATGTTTTCCTATAGGCTAATATTTACATGCAAAGAATGGATGTCATAACTAACGTAAACCATGACTCGTTCTACCTCCAATGCAATGCAATCTGTCCTCCTGAGGGTTTATTTACAGCCAAACGTAAAATATATCGCTGACCTAATTTGTATCGGTACAATGAGGCATTCGTTCCGCACTTTTTGCGCTTGTATATCACTTTATCAACCTGCAAATTGCCTATCTGTCGTAAATGGATTTTACTCTCAAACAAAAGGTTCAAACTTATTCGGATCCTCACAATGGATCAATGAATTCTTTTGTATCAATTCAGCTTCCTTGTTCGTGGAAAAACGAGGTTCATAAAATTATACTCCACCAAAGTTCAATCATTTTGGAATTTGAATCCAGTAGTAAATGTCCTTTATTCGCATTCTGTAATAAATTTTCATTAACGTAATTATTATTATCAATTCATTTCGATGCTAATATTTAAAATTATACTTCACCCAATTCCAATCAATCATTAGGGAACTTGAAACCGGTAGTAAATGTTTTGTATATACTTATAATCATTATTTACATTCTGTAATAGTTTTTCATTGACGTAATTATTATTATGAATTCATTTCATCGTTAATATTTTATTATGTCTGGCCAAAAATACCTTCTCTACTGATTATTTAATTTTGAAGATTCAATTTTCGTAAGTGGATTTTATCCTGAAATAAAAGGTCCAAACTTATGCGGATTCTCCCAATGGATCAATGCATTCTTTTGTATCAATTCAGCTTCCTTTCTCATGGAAAAAAAACATTTTGGAATTTGAATCCAACAGTAAATGTTCCGTATTATATTTATAACCATTATTTGCATTCTGTAATAAATTTTCATCGACGTAGTTAGCATTACGAATTTATTTCATCGTTAATAATTTAATATGTCCGAACAAAAACACCTTTTCTACTGATTTTCATAAA
The DNA here is from genome assembly GCA_032275145.1 of Synergus laeviventris. NCBI lineage: Eukaryota > Metazoa > Arthropoda > Insecta > Hymenoptera > Cynipidae > Synergus > Synergus laeviventris. The sequence goes on along the minus strand of JAUESI010000033.1, from coordinate 5,295,749 downwards.
ATTATACTTCACCCAATTTCACTCAATATTTTTGGAACATGAAACCGGTAGTAAATGTTCTGCATATATAGTTAAATCATTATTTGCATTCTGTAATCAATTTTCATTGACGTATTTATTATTATCAATTCATTTCGTCGTTAATATTTGATTCTGTTTGACCAAAATTACCATTTCTACTGATTGTATAATTTTGAAGATAAAATCATATTTTTTTTTTCGTGACATTTAGCTAATAGTTTTGAATAGTAATCCCCTGCTTGATGTAGCTACTTTATGGTATATCGCAAATATGCAGCTCTTTGCACCCGACAAATGTGTATTACTGCGGTTTTGCACATTCACTCAACCCACTGGAACTCACCCATAACTTGTGAATGCATAATTTCGAGTTTTAGAGATCCGCGTTTGATATGTATGTGTTCATAAGCCTATTAGAGAGCGAATATTTTGATACACATGCATGATAGGTATATCACGACTAGTAATTGAGGTCACGCTCTCTGCTGTTTCCCCATTACATAGTTTTCCATTGCGCCTCTGAATTTTAACTGTAATGGAAACCTTTGAGTCCGACGACTGAGACTTATGAAGTCAAAACATGATTTACATTTAGATTTACGTTTATTCTTTCATACCAAATAATGGCTAGCAGAAAAAAGAAATTCGTAGTTCTATGTATTATAATAATTATATTATTATATTACAACGCAGTTTACTTATGATATGGGGTATTATTTGATCACGTAATCAAAAAGATGTGAATTGGAGTCGCTTTTCAAACATTCAAACACTCGATCTGTGAAAAGGGGAAATTCAATTACAGATTTTCAAGAAAGGAAATTGAAGTTCTCGCTTTACTAAGGCAACATGAACCCGATTGAAGAACAGTTGAACTATAAAAGTACGACAAGACAAAACGGACAGATCTGGAAGAATACATTCCATTGCTCTGAATGCATCCATGCATTGAGAACAAAAGCGACCGAGTTTAGCTGTTTCTGAAATTGTGCTAGTAGAATTGAAACAGTCTAAATGTTTGGAAGTTATGCTATTATTACATCACATGCAGCAGGAATCTACCACAAATTGTAAATTCAGTTCAGAAAGCAACCATTTGTCACAAAATTTACTCCATGTAAACATAATTAAGAGTTTATAAATTGCAATGCCAAAAAACAAACAGAAAATTTATAATTTTGTAGTGAACTCCAATTAAGGTACCTTTTGCAATCTTATGAGCTGAGAAAAGTGGGTGAAAATAAATTGTTAAAGAGTTTAGGGGAGTGGAAAGTCGCGAGGTTTTTCCGATTGAAGTAGCGTTGCAGAGTACCGAAGAAACTTCATTAAATCGCCAGAAGCGAGCACGACCACGTACTTAATGGTTTCAAATCTACATGAAAACCCCCTTAACGAGCTTGAAGTAGATGACATTCAATGGGATTCAGCTAATCAGAATCACGGTTCATCGGTTAGGTCTCGAATATTCTGGAAAGCAATTTCTGTATATCTCTCTTCATGGTTCAATGCTTTATCTCTTCTTCCGAGGGGATCGGTTTTGTAAAAACCGATTGCCGATTAAAGATTGCAAAAGAAGCTTTCTTTCCTTCAAAATAAATTTAAACCCTCTTTACAAACTAACACCATTTTTCTTCTATTGTGGAACGGAGATATTTTAATTATTATAAGCAATACGTGATTTTAATTATGAATTAATGCGATATATTTCTCTTCTCCATTCCAATATTTCAATAGAAATGGGGAATTTAATTTTCCGATTCTCCTTATCTGGAGGGAAGAGGTATAGTTTATGGACTCGGAGTCGACACCAGCAAAGATAATTGAATAGAATAAAAAAAGAAATGTTTCACGGTCGTGCGTGAAGGACGAATGAAAACGAATGACTCTGTGGATAAAGCCAGGGGTCTATTATTTTGAATATTTTTCTAATTTATCATACTCTCCACCAAGATCTTTTGATCCCAGGACGCGGTTTATATGGAATTTCAAGACCACGGGACATCCACTCCAGCCGAAAAACTTTTATTGCTATCGACCGTTTCCTCTCCGAAACTGGATTGAAATGCATCCGGGTGATGGCATGATGCGGACTCTTTCTGAATATAAAGGCTCGTTTCTAGGACGCAAAACACAATGGAATCCGGAAACTCCAACCCCTCTGTTGAAAATACTCTGAGGTTCGCTCGTTAGTGTACCCAACACAGCACGCTCAGATTATTTATAGGAGAGATAAAAGAATTTCACTCCACTGCACGCCCTAAGTTTTTTCTCTACGCTTCCATATTGAGCTTTATGACCTTTAAAGCGTCCTTAGAAATTCATATTTTTCACAGATCATTCATAAAAGTTACTTCTCTGTTATTTACACTTTTGAAAAAATACATTGGTTAAACAATCCAATGAGAATGCGGAAAATGTAATCCAATAGAGGGATCCCATTTGACACAATTTTTTGTAATGAAAATTAATAGGGAGAGATTCAATTGTCGTGGTAAAAATGTCCAGACCATACAATATTGCTCGAAAAACAGGAGTTACGGAAAAGGAGGCCTTTCTTTGCTAAACGGACGTTATGCCGCGACATACTTGACAAAGAGGGAAGGAGTGAAAGAAGAAAATGACAAATAAAAAAGAAGAGAAGGGAGAAATGAAAAAGCGGAAAGAGGAAAAGACAGAAAGCTCGTGCTTAATCGGATGAACAGTATACGCTGCGGCTAATGGAACGTTCTTCCAGTTATGAACGTAGCCTTATTTCTTGATTTATATGTGCTCGCAAGTTTCCACGCCACTGCCTTTCCCATTCTTCCCGCTGACAGCAATGTTCCTTTCCTTCTCCTACCCACATCCAAATAAACAGACGAAAACTAAAGGAAAATTACACCTCACGTAGTAAACAATTGGAGGGGCCAAACCTTTCTTCCCTTATTGGATATTAATTGAAATTTACTGCCTTCATTACTGCAGCACATTATTTCCACTCTTAGAACCTTGGCATTCAAATGTTATACTTTTTACAATAAAAATACGAATTGTGTTAAACTTCTAGGGGACAACGATTCTTTCATTGGTATTCCCAATTTAAAATAATGTAATAAACCTGAGATATTATTGAATAAAAATATAAAAGATGTTTGTATTTATACATTGCAAAATTAACTAATATGTATATTGCTTATAAAAACAGACATTTCTAGGAACTTTTAACAGGTTTTTCATGGTTAAACTAACTAAATTAAATTAACTAAATTTTATGATTATATGTTTTTATAATATTTACACGATTGTCCTAAGACGTTTTTAAACGTCCTAAAAAACCTCCTAAGTCAAGCCAAATAACGTTATAAAAACATAACATGTTCCATAGAGGTTTTAGGACGTTTCAGAAACATTGAAAGATTTCGTGCCCGCCAGACATATTAATATTAATCATATTTAATAAAGTATTCGAAGGAAAAAAGTTTCAGCGAAATAAAAAATGTTGTTATAAATTTGAAATGAAATGACCCATATGTATAATCTTCTTTTAGCCTTTCTTTGAAAGAGTAACCGTTCTAGATTAAAGTTCATAAAGTTTCCGCTGTAAGGTACAATATTAAAAAAAACTAAAATTTTCGTTACAAGTGATTTCTTTATTAAAGAGAAATGTTATAAAGATAACTAATAATGAGAAGTGTAACAAGTGCAAATACACGACGCCAGGTCGAAACACTTCAGTGTTCGTTCGTGTGAGGATCGTTCAAGACGAGGTGGAAGAGAGTAACTGTTCTTAGTTTACAAATTAGAGCAAGAACAGAGTTGCAAGTTTAGAGAGGTACATTTTCAAATTAGGAGAGAGGGTAATTATTAGGATAATCCCTATACTAAGATTTTTAACGAGAGAACCTGTGAGGCTTTAGAAGTAAAATTAAAAACTAGGATTATAGAATTTCCCTGGACTTACAAAATACAAATTTTTACAAGTGCCATAGTTCGGAAATTCATACAAGTGAATTTCTTGAACCATTCTCTCAAACAGCCTTAGAGTGCACACGCGATGCTATATATATAAGGATAACTGGAGAAGTGGTCGGCCATTATGCAAGTTTCCGTCTCGAGACCGCCGCAGGCAGTTTCATATTTCAATGTCTATATCCGTCTTTCTGTGTAGAGACTTCCAAAATTTATTTGCATTTCCTCCGACCCCTTCAGATAGAAAAGGGTAGATCTCTGTCATTGACGTCTCCTATATTGTTTACCGACCTAAGCACCCAATAACTTTCCTTTCTCATCCACCTAGTCACACTTGCATGAAATTTCAGCTACGTTCAGCTAGCACCTCACAACGAAATATCCATATTTTTTTTATGCCAGAATTTCTGGCTAATTATGGGCTAATTTTGGGCGGTAATGAAATATGTATAAAAAATATTAAAGTATATAAAAATTTTTCTACAGAAAGATCTGCAATCTTGAGTAAATGGGCGTGAGCTAGACATGGGCGTGGTCTAGCCGAAGACACGCCTAAAAATAGACCACGCCCACCCAGTCAAGATTGCAGACTTTTCTCTCATTGACCACTCTTTTATTTAAAAACTCAGTTTAATTTTGAAAATATTCAATATTATATTCCCTAGAGTTTTAGGGTAACATCACGGGCATATCTATTACGTCATGATATTTCGATAATTAAGGTTCTAGCATCAATTTTTAGGAACTAAAATTTATCAAAACACGCTAAGCAAAAGAAATTATTAGGTACTCGGCATGTCACCTAGAGTTTTAAAATTTGCTAGAATTTAAATTCAGGTATTATTACTTTACTTTACTGAATCTTTTGGCAGTATAAAATCGTCGCCAATAAAACCATTTGCTGTGGTAATTTCTTCAATTGTTGTGCGTCAAATGGAGTGGCGAATTTCTGGTCGACAAGGGTTTCTTGATTCCTCTCGAGGCTGTCTAATTAATTCCTAGCTTGTGCCAATTGGCAAATGTGCGCAACACACGTCTTGTTGTCGCTGATGTTGCTTCTGTTGTTGTAACCGCAGTCTCACCCTCTACTCGTACCCTAAAGAGCATTTCTGTCGCTACTTTGCTTTCTCTATCTCTCCCTCTCTCTCATATCAACCCATGTGACACAATTCACCTCGTGGGAACTTCAGATTAAGCTTTCATTACTGGAAAACAGGCAGTTCAATAATTACCATTTACCAAGCCTATTTCATCCGTATACGATGGGCTTTGGTACAAATGTACGTTTACGCAATATATGTAGAGAAACTAGTGCTTCATCGATCTAATCATTTTCGTTCAACGTCCAAATTGCGTTTCAAATCAGTCCATCGAATTCTGATCTATTGATGAGTTATGGGCCCAGACGAGGTTTCAGAGTGGAAAGAGAATTTATTATTACTCTGGTAAGTTATTTCATTGTTATCACTATATAAGATGGCATCGAATTGATCAAAGTAATTGTTATTATTTTATCTCTACTAGCGTATTTTTATTATTGAACTGTGAGGGTGAATTATACCATTCGGTAATTATATTGATGGCGCAAGAAAAAACCAGAATATCTTTACTTTGAAGAAAGTTATATCCCTATTAGGTTAAAGAATTATGGACACTAAAAACCACCCCTATTTCTACAGAGGCGTTTTTTGCAGTGTGGCTGAGTATTTTCATCCCCACTATAATATTGCGGATCATAGAGAGAATTGTCTACGTTTAAAAATCCGTTGTAGATAGTATTTTTCGTGTTTTCCATAGGGGTGGGTTTTAGGGATGGTATCGAGAGTTCTCACCCATACTATAAAGATGCATATTAGTAACGATAATTGTTCACGTCTTAAAATCTGTCGTAAGTGTGCTCCTTTTTCGATTTTGTGACTAGGGGCGGTTTTTCACCCCCGGAATTAAAAAGTTTGTGATTTTTTTGCATATAATGCGTTTTGAGGCCTTCATAAACTATCCCCACTGAAAAAAGAACAAAATAAACATTTTTTTCATCATTCATTTGAAAGTTCAGAACTTTCCAATGACTTTTTAAAACTTTTCAATTGAAAGATACAAATTGGTAGGTACAAATTTGAAAGATTTCTTTTCTCCTATTTGTTTCAAAGATCCAATTTTAATAATGTATATTTAAAAAAATATAATAAGATCCTTGCAAGTGTCCATATTTTAAGTAGTAATAAATTGTTTTGATCAGACCATTTTTGTGACTGTAGGTGGTTTTTCACCCCCGTGATTAGGTCACCACAAACTATTCTCACAGAAAAAAATTCAAAAAGAGCATTTTTTTCTTCTTTCATTTGAACGTTCAGACCTTTTCAATCATCGGTATTGATATAAAGAAAGATACCTTTTTTTCCGTTTTTTGTAAAGATCCAATTTTAATAATGATTTAAATCCTGAATTTTAATTATTCATATTTTAAAATGTATAATAAGATCCTTTTAAGCATCCATGTATTAAGTAGTAATCAACTGTTTTTGCCAGACCAGCGAAAAAAAGAAAAATTTGGTTGCCAATTATAAGCAGTATTTATTTTATTAATTGAATTAAGTAATATGTTTGTACCTAGAATCTTTGTACGCTACAAACTTACTTCTAAACTTAATTATCTGTTGCAAACAGAAGATTGCTCACCTATTTTGCAGAAGAAGCAAGGTACTGTAATTGAGTATTACAATTAGTTTGGACAACAAACTCGTTAGTAATTCACGATCGGAGTTTCGTCGTACTATAATTAACAACCCGTAGACGTGGTTAACGTAAAATGATCGAATTATCCACAGGGCTTATACCTGAATTTCAATAAGCTGAGGCTTCATAGTCCTTCATGTATATTGTATCAAATTAATTTCGACATGAACAACCTGAGGTATTACTACTATTGAATCCGAAGTTGTTTAAAAGTGTCATTGCAAGAAAAGTGATAGAAGTTCTTCAATTTATAATATACGTATGTTTAATCACATTATAAAGTTCCCAACTGGCTTTCATCGCAAGATTAAAATAACATTTCAACCGACTTGAAGTAGTGGAACTTTTCACTTTGAAGTACATATTATTTTAATTAGAAAGAACCCGGCGGGTAAGAACGGAAAAGGATATTAATTTTGAAATTGAAATAGACACCTTGTGTTACCTTTTGAGACATTTATGCTCGTTTTTCATTTTCCTGTCCTTAATTCGAGATCTTTTTGACATGAAACAGGTAATATTATAAAAATAATGAAAATCTCTATTGGAATAAAATGAAATCTCTCGTGTAATAAAGCTCGCAAGCTGAACTTTCAGTCGTCGATTCGATTACTTTCCTCCATTTACATCCTTCATGTAGAGCGGAATGAATAATTTCCTCTCATCGGAATGGTATGATCTCTCATAAATCATTATTTAGCTATGGTTATGCCAGTCGATTTCGAACTCCGATTGGAACCAGAAAGGTGCTCACTGGTCCGTGCACCAAATTGGACCCTGGGGGTTAAAAGGGGTAAACGAAAGGAGCGAAAGCGAAAGGGAATTTCGAGAGATATAGACAGAGAGAGCGAGAAAGTGAGAGAGAGATAGAGAAAGAACAAAATGATTTGCTATTCATTCCAGCAGAAAACTACAAATCATATTTTCGTCTCGCCATCATATTAGATTAGTAAAAAAAAAAAAACAAAAAAAATATTATTCACGTACCCTAAAATATTATTCATCAAGCCTTCCACGCATCATGGATATAATATCGAGGGTAGCATAATATCACGGATGGTATAACTCCCCAAATCACATTTACGAGATAACCTCCAGAGTATATATTTTCATTTTTACCCTGATGTATATTTTATCACTCTGATATTGTGAGTATGTATGTATTATAAATAAAACCAGATATTTTTTCCTTTTAGATATTAAATTTTTATTGAAGCTCAGAATAACGAAATTACGTTACCAAAAATGGAAGAATTCTAACATATACTTATTTTTAAAAAAAGTATAAATGCATGGATGGATTATTTTAAATTCTTAAATTTCACACGAAATCTTGCGCTACGAAATTGAACCTAGGTAAAGTGCAATTTTAACTAAAATTGAATACCTAATCTGTCCATTTATCCGATTACTTCTCTGTTGGTTTATCATTTGTATAGCCTTACTCTGGAGGTTTGTACACGTATGTACTGTGCTATCTAATTATCCTATCCACCGCAATTTGGTAAATATTTGTTGTTGCAGTAAGTGAAACAGGAGTTTAGTATTTACCCTGCCATTGATTTGTTCTTTCAGAATATCACGTATTTCATTGAAATTTAATGACCTTGATCATGTTTCAAATAACCTGAACTTTAAAAATCGTATTTAAACATTTACTCTATTAATCAGTATTGCTCAAAGAATACAATGTATTGAGTCGAGTTATTAGTCACTAGTATGTTAATTCACAATAGCCTCGTTTCCCCACATTAATATTATGAATATTAATTAACAGCATGATTTCATTAGAACAACAACATGTAGGTAACTTAATTAATTAAAAACCTAATTGCAAGTTAACAATGTCCTGGTTGAGGTTTCAATATGACCAAAGACAATAACATTATTCTATTTTGCAAATAATAATTGGTATAAATCAGACTTGTTTTGAGTGTAAAATAAAACAAAAACTGAACTAGATTTTAGATTTTGTATTTTCGTTTTCTACATCAGATTTTCTTCTCCAGAACTCTCTCGTGAATATTCTTTTGAATGCAACCTTCCACTTTTCGAGACCTACGTTCCCCTTTGATTTTTCGTATTCGTCATATCCCGCCAATGTCCTTAGAGTGATTCCTAAATTAATTAACACAATCATGCCGTATTTTTATATTCAATTATTCAAAAATCTTTAATAACAGCCAAATATAATGTGGAAAATATCTAGCTTTGTACAATATGTTATTAACAGACGTCAATTTCAGCAAACTTACCTCCTAGGAAACTGCAGGTGAAGAATGCAGTTATAATTCTCATATACTGCGTGATGGGCATGGTAGAAAGTGGAAAGAGCTTCAGTTGAACAAGCCACATAATTTCCTTCATGCAACAAGAGAATTTCTCACCGTTCTGCTGCTACGAGGTTTCGTGTATAGAAGAGAAACAAGGCTGGAACATTGAACTGACATTACTCCGTCAGCACCAGTCGGGGGTTGGTAAGTGTTAGCAAATTTGCTGCTACACGGCATCAAAGGTAAGGTTAATTAAAAACATCGAAAGATCGATAAACTTTCGACGTCAATCTTTTATTTTTTTTTGAAAATACGTGTTCCTTTTTGGGTTCTGTATTAGATAGTCAAACTGATCATGGAATATCTCATGGATATTCAATTTGAACATCTAAGACTATCTTAGAAGGCTACCCTAGATTATATTGCCCTCTAGATGAACAGTTTTACTTTACAGTTTTCTATGTTTATTGACCTTTGACCTGCTACCTCTGTGATCATTAAACTCTGTGATTATTTGACCTCTTATCATAGAATGACAACGAAATTAAGATAAGCAAACACCGTTTACTTATATTGCAATTATAATTTATAAATTAGGTTAACGTAAAGCACCTGGCTACGAGAAAGGTAACCTTTCTTACTCTGATGACACTGATAAAATAAATTCAACTCTCTTCGACCCCTCGATTTCGAAAGCCCTCAACCCGAACGGCTTTAACGTCTAGAAGACCCGATGAATAGTGGTTACGTGGACAAGTGAAAACTTTAACCCAAGGGATTAGACCAATTTCAGTTCTATTCTTATACAGTCGACAGTCTACCTGCAATAAATTATATAAGCTTCGGAAAAAATAAATCTTTATAATAGAATATATTATTGGAGTTTAGCGAATGATTCGATTCGATTGGAAGGGTTCAAAATAAATGAAGATTGAATAAGAAAATCGATCCACAATTCATATAAATATTTTATCATTACGCAAGCTGCTGTCAAAAGTGGTTTTCTTTTTATATTCGTGGTCGTTTTTATTTTTGTCTGTCACCTTTCGTTGACAACATCCTCCTCCACATACTTTCTTACCCAGGCTATTTTCCTCTCGAATGACGGTACTCGTTCGATTTAGAGACGAGAAAATTCAAGTCAGAATATTTTATCATCGCTTCAGTTGCGAAGTAGTTCTTTTCCTTACCACGTACTTTTTTCCTAAAGATATATACAATACAATAATATACATATAAATGTTTAGGTCACTCTCTGCATTAATCAAGAAAGAGGAACTTTTTTTTATTGAATTGAAGTTTCAGACGTCTAGTCTGGCAATTTTTTCCTACATTTATTGGAATAAAAATATATAAAAAAGTTTTGAAAGTTTCCTAAACTCAAAATTTTTATTTACTTATTAGAATTTAAAGGCATTTTAAAGAGCAGTTTTTAAAGAAATTACAAGCGATTTCATAAAATCAAAAATTATAAAAGGATTTCAAGAGATTTATAATTTTAAGGAATTTTAAGGGATGAAAAGACTTTAAAGGATTTAAAAAATTTCAGGGGATGCTAAGAGATTTTATTTATTTAAAAAAGAATTTCAAGTAATTTTGAGCAGTTTCATTTGATTTCTTCCTCATTAGAATTAATTCCTTGAAATTTTTTTAAATCTCTTAAAAATCTTTACTTTATTGAATTCTTAGGCAATCCATAGAAATTCCTAAACATTTCTTGACAGCACTTAAAATCCCTCGAAGTCTTGAAATCTTGTGAAATCCCTGGAACATCCTTTTGATAACTCTTTCAAACTTTTTTAAAAATTCTTAATTTCTTTAAAATCTCTTGAAATATCGAAAAATTCCTTGAATGGTTTGAAAACTCGTGGAAATTCAACTACAAATTCACTTTGGACCAAATGAGCATCAATCTTCGCCTGGCTCTTATATTGTTGCGTTGGCTCACAAGTTCTGGGATTTGTTTCCTTATATTTTCGTAATTTTTTAAAATTCTCCTTCACCTTTTTTTTCTTTTCTTTGTTTGTTTTATGTTCAACGCGCTTCGAGCTCCACTCGCATATTTGCAAATTACCAAGCTTGGCGAGAAGTAGGTACCAGCGGTAAATTTCAATTCTCCCCTTAATTTTATACAAATCTTTATCCCGCCCAGGCACATCGTACTTTCGCGCTTGCATTTCGCAAACCTTCATTTGTATATGCGCGTGCTCGGTTATGTGAATGAGTCTTTCCCGTAGATCTGAAGAACTATGTAGATGCAAATTTTGCTAGTTTCGTGAATAGAATTTCTACTTAATACATGTTGATGCTTGCAAAACTAATTGTCTCACTTCAAGCATTATATGCGAGATAATACCTTTCGTTATAAATTTTATGGAAATGTAACCGTTTTTTTCAAAATGAGTTAAATGAGAGTATCTATAAATTAATTGAATGAAATTGAATTAATTTGAATGCTATTTATAAATATTTAAATGGGTCCATGTTACATAACTTAAATTTTCAAATGGAAATAAATTTAATTTTAAATTAACCCCCACCCCTCTCTCGAAACAGGTCGAGCGATTGTCCGACTTGCCTCTCGGGGATTGGCGCTCCTGGACGATTTCAATAATTAATTAAATTTTTTATTCTGTAGTGAAGAAACGTTATTTTGAAATGATAACATTTTATTAAATAACTCTTATTAAAAAATGTTTTTAGCCTCATGTTTTTAATGGGATTTAGTAGATAACATTTAAATAAGTATATGCAAAATTAAAAAGAGACTATTTAAGGTTTAAGGTTTATTTTATCCGGGTTTTTGTACGGATTTTTCAAATCATAAATTTAAAAATTTCTTCAATTCAAAATTTTTTTTCATACTTTTCCAAAACTATGGTCACCCTAGACATTAGGGTGGTATAATTAATTTGAAGGGATTTACCATTTTTCTTTGTTTTACATTTTTTTTACGTACGGGCAGGTGAGAAAAGTCTCCTCAATTTTTGGCAGATTTTAAAAAGTGATTCCGTACAGCTTAATTTACCCCTAAAATAAATTTAATTATTTCGGGTATTTAAGAGCATTCTAGTTATAAAAATCCACTAGAAAAAAAAATTACCGAATTCAACAGTTAAAAATTTTCCTGTATTTCCAATTGTGATTCGTTTGAATTTTAATTTTTTTTCTAGTGAGAAGACTTTTTTCACCTTCCTGTACGTAAAAAAAAATTTGAAACAAAGAAAACCTCTACTAGATACCAAGTTTTGTAATAATAATTGTAATAATTTTTCACGTCTCTTTTTTAGCCTTTGAGTCGATTTTTTGCACACAATGCGGTATTACGTCACCAATAACTATTTCCATTGAAAAAAATAATAAAAAACATTTTTTTCACCCTTCATTTGAACGTTTAGAACTTTTCAATTGATACAAATCTTTTCTTCCGTTTGTTTCAAAGATCCGATTTTAATAATGATTCAAATCCTGTATTTTAATTATGTATATTTTAAAAAATATAATAAGTTCCTTGCAAAGTGTCCATGTTAAAAAATTAGACTTAAAAGCTAACGTCAACAATAACACCTTAATTATTCCAAAAATAAGGTGAAAATATGGTTTGAGGGTCGCGAAAGTTAAAATGCTGATGTCAGTAACAGGAATTAATTAGGAGAAGTTTTGGTATAATAGAGAGAGGAATCCGAGAAAAGACAGAGCATAGGGTGGAATTAAACTGGTCGTTAGAGCCAGGAAGGGTATGGTATATACATATAAGTTAGGATTGCGACCCTCGATTAAAGCCCTTGGCCAAGGGTCGGATTCGAGAAGATAGCCTGCTCGAGGGTTTACATTAAAATCGCCAATAATTTACTTGGGACACACTAGCTGTGGAGAGGAGGTAAACGCGTAGTTCTTGCGTTGAAAACCCATCCTTTGGTCCATGGGACCGAGGTGAGATAGAGAGGCCGTATTACATGCATGTATGTATGAGCCGAGTAAATTAAGCCGCATCGCGCAACGTGTCCGCCTGTATATTTCCGTGACAGGTTAGGCAACGACTTGTGAATTTATGTTTTCAATATCTTCCCAGCGAAATTTCGTTTCCTACCTTTTTGTTTTTTATTTAATCTCCTTGCGCAGCCCGGTTTAACCACCTGTCTGAAAAATTGAGTTTTATGATGCCTTCCAGTTGATGACAAAGTTATATACTTATTTTTACTACATCTCGTTTTACGAAATGTGTTACGTAATTGAATTTCTCCAGCGATTGAAGATTTGTGCGAAATCAATTATATTAATTAAATTTGCGGGAACAATCCTTTACTTAGTGCTGATTGCAAATCTCCTTAACATCCGCACTACCTCCGAAAATCGCAAATGTCAATGTAACATTGTTTGGAAAATGGATTCGGGGCAAATTAACATGACTTTGAACCATCTGCTTCCAACCAACCTTGTTCACATCGAGACAACGTTTCAATATGTAGTCAGATTAATAACCTTGTCATTTGTGATATTCAGTCTAAATGCAAAGTTGGAGTATTCAATTTTTTGATTAACTAGATGACCACTTTGAATATCCATTTTTCTCTGTGAACAAGACCCTCTTGCTCACAATAGAACTTTTTTTCTATGCATTTTGAATACATAATGTAAGGCTCTTTTATTCAAAGATTAAAGACCTGAAACCATATTTTATATCTTTTCCTATAAAGAATTTCACAAGAGCATTATAAAAGTACCATATGGCAGGCACTCTCAGCGGATGTTAATTTCGAGATTTAGAGTTTATTATACATTCTTCCCATAAGGTACCAGCTGGATATTGATATACATATACATGTATGTAGAACTGAGCAACACGTGCCAGAATACATTTTCGCCTGGAAGTTGGTTCTCTAAAAGAATTCAACTTTTTTACGGGACCAGACGAGAATCCAGATACCTGGAAAGTAACTCTCCAAACCCGCATATCGGCTTTCTGATCTTCCTTCTAGTCCCTAAAGACTAGAAAAACTCGGTATGGCGATCCAGAGACGATCCTGGAAAAGTCTCGATTAAAAAAGATCTTTTACATAGGACACAAACGTTAGTCTGTAAAATGCCTAACATTTTTTCTTTCTTCGGTATTTCTCTGTCCTCTGTCCCTCAAAAGCGTAATATATATTTCACTATTCTTTTAATAAAGTGTAAATTTCTTTTACTTCTGTATTCCTCCCTTTCGAAACTCAGAAAGTTCAGGTTTGCTTCGTTTGCATTGCATAAAATATTTCCTTTATATTTCATACCATAAAGTCACCGCTGGAAGCGTTTTAATCAACAATTAAACTCGCAGTAGGGAGCCCTTTATTAAAGGCAATAAAATCCGTATTGTGTTATATTGTGTCGCCCTGTTTTGGATTAATCACTTTTGGGCTACTAGCATTTATGACTCTTTTTACTTTTTACTTCGCGTTAAAATTCATAAATTGGTATTTTTATTTGAAAAATTACTTTTATTGCAACTAAGAGTTAAAAAAAAGGCATTCTACGTTTATATGTTCATTATTTTATTAATTATGCACCAGTCTCATTAAAAGTTATATTCTAGGAAAAATGTCGTCTGTAAAAAGTCTTTAGTACAGTGACATAAATGTTACAATCATTCAAAAGAAAATATCACAGGACTATTCCCTGCATTTCTAACTACGTAATTGACACGGTTAAAATGTTAATTTTTTTTGAATATGAATTATTAAATGCTCAAATAATTCTTTAAATTTTTTAATCTAATCGAAGGAGTACTGATGTGTAAGCATTCGAGACATAAGGTTCCTCATTCCACTGCGCCTTCGATTCTTTTTTAGTCTTATTTTTGTTTTGTTTCTTTTTATGCTCAAAAGAAATAAAAAAGTATGAAAGAAATCACATACAAGGCCCTCGCGACGAGATTCGCCAGCAGAGACGTCTTACGAGAGCATGTAATTTACTGCGTCGTTCTCCACAGTCCCGTTAGGCAGTAAAAAATAATACGAGGCACACGCAACCCCCAAGAGAGAAGGGGTGAAAGTGGTTGAGAGAGAAAAACGGGGTAGGGAATAAAAGAAAGAGGCAGTGGGGTACTTATACTTGAGGCAAAGCGGTGTAAGAACGGAATAAAAAGTACTTAGCTAAATGGTCTGGACATTATGGGGCTATTGACTTTTTGTTGTGTTATGCTAGTCATTTGTGCAATTGCAATGCAAATATCAGGATTTATGGCGAACCTCACAGAAAAAGCTTTCCTTACTACAGTGAAAATTATACTTTCATTTCTAAGATTCATTCAATCATTTTAGAGTAGGGAACGAGCAGAGAAAAACCACTTACTATTTATTAAAAATCAAACGACGTAAAATCAGTACTTTAATTTATGTCTGACTAAAATTGATCTTTACTACTTGAATAAAGAAGCCTTCAGAGACTTCAGTAAAGCCTGTCATTTATATATTGGAGTATTTTTTGAAATTGAAAGTGATAGAAATACATTTTTAGTACACGTACAGAACATGGGGTTCTGGCGAGGCCCTGGTTGGGATTTCTCTTTTCAATAAAAATATTTTTATATAATTAGCCATTTATGAGACAACGATATAGTAGTAATGTTATATTTTCATGAAAATTATTATATATTTTTTTCATAATTTTTAAGTACTACAGATTTCAAGAGATTTTAAAGATTTTAAAGAATTCAAAAACATTTCTTGTTTTCATATTACTTCAAAGTCATGAAACTTTTTTGACATTCTTGAAATTCATTCCAATGCTTTTGAAATTCTTTTAAAAATCTGTAATTACTTAGGTAATCTTGATATCTTTGAAATTGTGTAAAATTTCTTAAAATCCTTTTAAATTCTCTAGAATCAATTTAAAATAAAAATTTCCTTTAAACCCCCTTAAATACCTTTAAGTTACGTGAAATTCCTTTATGCAGTCAGGATTTGTTTTAAATCTTGTAAAATTTCTTATAATCCTTAAAAATGTCCTAAAATCTCTCGAAATCTCTTTAACTTCCTTAAAATCACTTGAAATCATGTAAAATTTCTTAAAATCCTTTAAATTCCATAAAATCGCTTTTAAATAATTTAACCTAGTTAAGTAATCAAACATTGCAAATAATGAATGCAGAATAGTTGTTTAATATGAATGGGGTATTAACTAGTTTTCCAGATCAGAACCATACTGGAACTAGGGAAAACTGGCCAGGATCCCATCAGGATCTCATCAAAATTTCTGCACGGGTACTTGAAATACCAAAATGAAGCGTAGAAATGCATTTGTCTTTATATTCTGTCAAAGTTCCTGCAAGAAGTCATGTGCTGGAGACTTTAGGGATTAGCACCTCTCCTCTTCTATTCGACACTGTAAGTCATTTGCGAAGTGGGCCAATCGGGCCATCGCTCGATGAGCACTTTAACCCAGTTGCTTCGCCGACAAAAAGAGGAAACTATTAAGGAAACGTCGTCCTATCGAAAATGCAGTCCAAGCAGTGCTTACTATCGTCTTTCCTCTTTCTCACTCTCTTCAATTGCCAACCCTCAAGGAGCAGCTTTAAAATCACGAGCTTCCTCTCAATTGCTAAATAAAATACGAATAATTTGGTCTCTCTGAATCAAAATATCAATTCATAATTCCTTTTTCTAGCAATTATAGATTGAAAAGAAATTCTTACTAACTGGTGATTAAATGATATTTCTTGTGTAATTTTTGTTACGTGAACACTACTTGTTATTTATTGCTGGGAATTTATCAGGATTTTGAAGTATTTTACGGTTTGTTAAAGGATGTTGGTATTTCGAAGAGGGATATGAAATTCCGAACAACTGGAAAACTCTCCCTTGAGGGGCCACATTGTAAACCGGGATGCATTGAAGAAAATGTATGTCGTTAGAAAGGTCGGGGTGCTTGCAAGCTCTTTGGGAACATATCCCAAGGGAAGAATGTTAACTTTTAAGGCCAGTATTCAAGAGGATGGCGAAACGTTTCCAGAAATCCGCCACCCCTTTCCAATCACTTTTTTCAGAGATTTGCAGAAACTTTTAGGAATTTGTCTAGATTGCGCTTTTTTGCGGAAAATATACAGGGAGAAAAATGGATATTAAAACTGAGATAGTCAAAAATTTTAATTGAACCGCTGGCAACCAAAAGGGACTCATGGATTCAGGCGCATCATTTTTTCCTCTTGCAAAAATTTGTACGGTTTGTAGTACGGAAAGTTCCAATCAATACTAAATTACGTATTTAAATCTTCTGAAGCTATCTAAGAAAGAAAAACGAAAATATTGTAATAAGAAAAGTAGTTGTTAATTTTTTTTTGAGAGATTGCCAAAATCATGAATTTTAACCTTCAAGCGTTTCGTTTAGTAAGCGAGAAAACTTCCAGTATAAGAAAGTTGTTCATTAAGGTTCCAAGAAGTTTTTTGGAAAGTTTGAGCTCAATTGGATTAATAGTGCAGCGAGTATACTTTTTTTAAAAATTAAAACGGTATTAACTTATCTCAAAAATAATGCTTGTACAGCTATTCTAAACACGTACTTCAGTATTGATAAATTCGAAAATTCTGAAAATTGGCTAAATTAGCGCGAGTTGAAGTGAAAAAGATAAAAAATCAGCCTAATAATGATCTCGTTATTCAAACTTTGTACTTAGATATTTAGATTGAATATCTTGAATGGCTGTCACATATTTCACTGTTCAAAAGAGCAGGATGGTATTTCATGGATATAGAATTAATGGAGACACAGCTAAATATTTTCAATTTTTCTTCCTCTCCACCTGCGAAGTAACACTCTCGTCGAACCTTAAAAATACAAATCATTGAACCGACTAGAATGCATCTGTTTGCTGTGATGATCGATTTGAGTCCCTCCAAAATATCACACTCCATGAAACACACGGTATTCATAATAGAGAATTGGAAAATACTCAACACCCCGTGCGGAAGTATCTACAGAATTACGTAACATACATTATATATACACATCTCTCGCATATATGTTTGTAGAATAATAGTAGGAAACTCTCATGTCTCCAATGAGAGGAAGAGAAATTACGCCCTGGCTTCCGGTCCAGAGGCAGATCGCATTTGTCAGGAAAAATCCAAGCTCTGAAACTCATGAATCCTGAAGGAGAAGGATTGATGCGACAAAAAGGACTTTGCGTCACGCTATTTCTTCTTTTCTTCCCTTATTGAATTGACGACGACTTTCCGCCGCCGCGGTTCTGGAGGAAACGAGTGATCTGGATTTTTATGAAGATTTGAAAAAAGTTGACATGGGTGAAGCTAACTTTCAGAAGAGCAACTTCCACCCCCTGAAAACTTCCCCTAGCTCTGGATCAAAACGCCTGGATGCTATTGTTTCGCTTTGGTGACACCCTGTTCCGCTTTGTCATTGTCACCCGGTTAACCGCGAACAATACCAACTGGCTAGTACCTCTGATTTGCTTATACATGAGTAGATGTGTGTGCAGTTGATCGATCAGCAACTGGCGCCGCAATTCTTACTGTCATTGACTGTCAACATGGAAAATGTCAGAAAGCTAGAACTGGAGAAACTAATTGAAAAGACAGTTGAGACGACTTCTAGGCGGATTCCGGATTAATTGATGATTAGATGGTCTAAAAAAATGATAGGAGCACAAATGGATTAAGAAGAATACTGGCAAAAGGGGATTATAAAGAAAATAAGAAAAACGAGGACCGATATATTAGAATATAATTAGTTATTCTGTCATAAAGTTATATTAAAATATATACGATACGCTTTTGCCCGTAGCCTTCTGAGCCCATTTTTGCTCTCACAATTTTATTAGTCCGCTTTTACTCACAGCCTCTTATTTTCTCATTTCCGTCTACTTGTACAAAAATCTCTTTACAAAACAGGACAGTGCAAATATAAATAAATCCTAGAGTGATTCAGTGAGATTAGTTTATGACAGTGGGATAATGCCATACAATTATTTTCGACGTTTAATAAATTTCATTCATTTGTAACTATATATAAGGATTTTTAAACAAGCAGTAAAACGCCTATAAATTATACTTTAGGATCAGCTAATGCACCTGAGATTAAATTTATCTGAAATCCAGTTAATCCCGATTGGGGGCTTTTGTTTTGTTAGTTTTGTATTTTATTTCTTTAGCATTGTTATAAGCGGATTGAGACACTGGTTCAAATTATTTTTTATGGAATTAAACTTCTATTCCTCTTTTCAGAATAATCCCCGAAAGTTAGTGCACACATTGGGCTGAAGTTTCAGAGAAATTAAAATGCCAGCAGAAAGCATGGAAAATGTTTTAGCAAATCTTTGATGAAAAAATTCCATTTTTTAACATTTATCTGCTTCCATGTGGAAAAGTAATCCATTTAAGTTGTCTGACTTCCTAAAGGGGACCCAATTAGGCTCCCCGATGACTCCCTAACTACTAATTGGATTCTGTTCTGGGTTGTAGCGCTGAGTAGTGCTTATGCCCAAAATCACAACTAAAATACCATTACTTGGCCTTAATGGACAATATCTGAATGATATGCATGGACATCAAATGGCCTCAGACTCGTGGGTTCAATCGTGACATGTAAACTCCATTAACTCCTGCTAGGTATGATGGTACTAGAAGTACATATGCGGATTCGAAATTGTCCATCGTCCTATATCCAGAAATCGTTTCTAGCGAGCAGTCGCAACTCAGCTTGTAACTTTGCATAGTTTAAATTTGATACGTCCATAAAGCCTAGAAAATGGATTTGGTTAATTGAAACACGATTGAACAGTTATAGTCAAGAAGGTGAACTTACAAATGAACAAATATCCGGAAACTATAATGTTATCCGGGATCTCATCTGTGCCCCGGAATGAAGTGATTTACATATGTATGAATCACTTAGTGGTAGGCAATAGTTATCCAATTTCAGAGTGAAAATTGGGGATGAAAAGCCTGCTATACAAGAAATGAAATTACTGAAAATAACGGTAAGTTATATTACTGGTATATTAATTGTTATCAACTGCGATCCTTATTTTTTGTGTTTCTTATATGATATCTTTTTCGTAATTGATGAACACGTTGGCTTGGGTTTGAGATAAAATGCGCATACAAGTGTCATGTGGGGGTGGAAAGAGGATTGTAAATCTTTTTTGTATAGCTCAGGGCCTGAGCTACCCTCTGGGACACGCAAAGTACCCCTTAGTGAAAAAGTATAAAAATGACCAGAAATTTTTCACAGCGTCCTGAGCTTTCATGGATTAAGCAGGGTTTCTTTCAGGATTGATCGTTCATTCTGGTGAAACTCCTGTGAAAGAAAACGACTAAGAAAATAGCTTAACATTTCTTCTGGCAAAATCATGTAAACGAACAGTTGAAAATTAGTCAAAGTAATTTTAATAATTTCAAATGAATTCATATTTCGATCGAGGGAGACAATTATAGCAGAACTCAAATGAATTTTCCACCAGGACTCTTGGCTCTAATTAATCGGGAACTAATGAGGTCGTACTCTCAATATAGGATCCAAGTATCGACTTCAGACGATTATTAATTATATATCACCTATAGTAGAGACAATTAATCTGTGAAATACATATGGAAATATATAACATATATAATAGAAGTTTTCAGATGTATAGACGAGTTATTTCCCTCGCAGCCAATTAGCACAATTAATTAAGAGAGATTTTCTCATTTCAGCGTGTTCTTGCAGAGGAAAGGGGACGATAGTGTCAAATCCAATTGGGGTGAGAGGAACGCACAGCAAAACTCATATGGGTACACCATAAATTCGAGGATTTGGGTTGGACGCTTTCAGCACATTCGTACAAGTCGATATATTACACTGTTCCAGTTTTTGAAAAGTGTTCAGTTATTCAAACACGGGATTTACTTTTCTTCATTTTGATGAATTTTTATATGTATCATTCACGCGAATATCATATTCAAGTTCATATTGTTTATTCTGTTATTTTCAAACTTGAATGCGTAATTTATAACGGAATATATTTTGGTTTGATAATAAATGTCGCTGAGGTGGATGAAAAAAAATGTAACTGTAACTACAAGTGCATCCTTGTAAACATGGTGTGTTGGTGTGGGTGACAAGCAATATCTGTGCGTCACGTTACGCACCCGGGAATGTAATTTATCGAAGGTCCAACGACGTGTAATGTTGTGACCCAAAAGGGCCGCAACGTTAAATAAAGTGAATTTATCCAGCCAATTTCCCTGCCCAGAGTTGTCACGACCGCGTGTCGTGCAACTACCCCTTTATAGTCGTAAAGAGCAACGAGGATCCCTGAAAATCGACCCACGAGTAATCTTTGCAATCCTATAGAACATCCCATGTTTTTAAAACGTCCAATATTGGGAAAAAAAAGAAATATATATATATATA
>JAUESI010000033.1:5263337-5274284 GCA_032275145.1 Synergus laeviventris | reverse complement strand
TCTTTGCAATCCTATAGAACATCCCATGTTTTTAAAACGTCCAATATTGGGAAAAAAAAGAAATATATATATATATAAATATTAGAGCGTATCGAAAAAAAAAGTTGTTTACCCGAAGTTTTAATAGCATTGAAAACTTTCTTTTGAAAGTCAAAAACACTCCCTTAAAGTTTCTATTAAATTTGAACAGCACAAAATTCTTTTTGAGATTTAAATTATTAATAAAAATATTTAGTAATAATTCGAAAAAAATCGAAAAAAGTCCACGATGCGGAAACATAAGGAACTTCGCGTGAACAACTTTTTTTTCGATCACGCAGAAAGATTAAAGCAGATGTGATTCTGTAACAGCTTATAAAACCTGTAGAATTTACAGAAATAATCTGCTGTCCCTATTCCAGTAGAATAATTCTGTAGATCCTACATATTATTTTAAACTAAAAGGAATGGTGATAGCATATGCTGAAAAATAGGTTTCTTTAAAAATATATTTCTAGAGGAATATATTTAGTATACGAAGTTCAGTTGCCCAAATCCCAATGGGGGCCCAATTATGCTCCCCGATCACATCCTAATTACTAATTGGGTTGTGTCCTGGGATGTAACACTGAGTAGTATTTATGCCCAAAATTATTGGTCTCAAGTTACCAATAAAACTATTTTGTTTGAAGATTTTTTTACAAACAGAATTGCTCAATTTTTCACCCACAACTTTTCCAATTATCATAATTCAAAGCTGATGTAAAAAGAAGATTCTTTGTATCAAGATGAATCGATTGTCCAGTAATATTAATAAATTTTATTGAAACGTAAAAAAGCTTTATAATTAGTTGAAAATTTGACTTCAACCTGGATATCAAATTCTGTCAAAAAAAAAGAAACTTGCTAAGACGTGGAATCAACTCGTAGAGTTAAATCCTTCGTATTGACTCCTTCCCTCTTTGGCAGAAGAGAAATTACTGGCAATATATCCGTTCTGGTATCGGGAGCATCAGTTCTCGCGGCGGTATAATTAAAGGAGCGGGGCGGATTAGGGGATTTTCGGGAGAAGGTTCAGGGGGATTGGTACTGACTTAGATTTGGCCGCAGAGAAAGGATATTAACTGGAAAGTGCTACTTCCCCTATCACTGATAGGGCTGCTTTTATTTATTGACTTTCTAT
Organism: Synergus laeviventris; assembly: GCA_032275145.1. Lineage (NCBI taxonomy): Eukaryota > Metazoa > Arthropoda > Insecta > Hymenoptera > Cynipidae > Synergus > Synergus laeviventris. The sequence continues at coordinate 5,273,122 of JAUESI010000033.1, read as the reverse complement.
ACAGGATAGAGAAAATTCACATTAACAATTTGATTTGATACTTTAGCAGCGAGCTTTCTAAAATATTAGGAAAAAGTGATTGATTTGAGCCTTGAAAGTTTAATAAAGATCACAAGGTTAAAGATTGAATAATCTGTGAAACCAGTAATCAAAGTTTCAAAAACCAAAGGAGCGAGGAAGGAAAAGACATGAAGCAAAGTTCAAGGGAGAAAAATTTAAATCTGATTTGTTATGCTGATACATCGACAGGCAAAACCTATTGTTTTGCAACTTTTAACGCTTTCAGCGTATATTGCTAAAGTTTTCTGTGGCCAGCAGCGAGCAGCATATGTTTCAATATGGAAGGGGAAGTTTTGATTTAAGATTCTTCAGATTTACATTATTTAGGGAAGACCACTTCGCCAAGTCCAAGCATTGCATTATCTCATTCCAGAATCGTCGGGCAAACTTTATTTTTTAGGGGAGTAGTTTTTGTTCTTTTGAGTGCAAGAGGACAAGTTTGTGTTCTTTGAAATTTATTGTGTCGATATTAAATCCTGTTATAATTCCAGATAAAATCCACTAGAGTACAAGATATGAGACTTGGAACCTTTTTTTAAAATTGGCTAGAGGATTCGATATATACTTTAAATATTTTCAAAACTAGTTTATCGTAAGAAAACTTGGCTAAAACCAATATTCAACATCACTAAATTAGTCTTATCGCAGACATTTATGGATTTCTCGGCATGAGAATAAAAAAGTTCCAGTCGTTCGTTGTAATTAGATGATCGAGTGCAATGTTTGGAATATTAAGACATGTAACCATTTTTTGGAAACAAGTAAGTATAATTTTTTATTAAATGATGATGAGAACCGTAAATATAATTAAACTAATTGATTCCTATTTGCGTATATTTCTTGTGAAAACTAGATATGTTCAACAGAATAGGACAATGAAATTTATCGTTCTTCTATATCTGATGGTTCTTGTTAAAACCGAACACGAAGTTTCTTACGATAATTACAATCTCTACGAAATTTTACCTCGCACTGAAGAACAGGTTCAATTTTTACAAAACATTGAAGAGACACACGAAAAAGTAAATCAACTCTTTTATTTATTTCGAGTACAAAAATTGGATACACAATTAAAAAAGCAATTTTTTAGATCATGTTTTGGAAATATCCAGGTTACATTAATGATTCTGTTGAGTTGATGGTGCCACCTGATGAAGATGAAGATTTCATGAAAATGATACGAAAATATTCTTTACCGTACAAAATTGTTTTCCAAGACTTGCAAAAATTGCTAAAGGACGAAGAACGTAAAGAATATGAAAAACCATTTAATTGGCTAAATTACCAATCATGGAGGAGAATATCGTTATGGTTTACGAGTCTCAAAAAAAAGTTTCCGGATAATATTAAGATCCTCTGCCTGGGCAGAACTTACGAGGCTCGAAACATTTTAGGTGTTAGGTTGTCCTACGACAAAGTTCGAAAACCTGGTGTATTTATTGAGGGTGGTATGCACGGCTGTGAGAGGATTTCTTCTTCAACGGTTACTTTTATTTTGCATCGACTTTTGACAAGCCGAAATCAACATATAAGATCTCTAGCAGGAAAGTATGATTGGTATTTTTTTCCTGTGGTTAATCCTGATGGACATGTGCACAGGACGCTGCAGGTGAGTAGATATATATTTAGCAGAATCTAGAGCAACAATTTTCTAAGTTATGATTATTCCAGAATGAGATTTCACGAAAAACAAGATCACGGAATAACTCAAAATGCAGAGGTGTTGACCCTAATAGAAATTTTGGCTACCATTGGCTTAGTGAGTCAGATAAAATATTTGAAATTCAAATCTAAAAAATTGGAGTAAGATTGAATAAGTTCCTAATTTTTCAAGGGTATGATGGGAGCAACAACACATGTTCGCAAAGATTTGCTGGACCAAGGCCTTTCAGTGAAATTGAAACTCGTTCTCTAGCAAGATTCGTTAAATTAATTTCTCACAAACTTTTTGCATATATCTCAATCCACAGTTATGGAAAACTTGTGACGTTTCCTTACGGACACTCTAGAAAACATCTTGATAATTACGATGAATTGGTGAGATTATCAATCAACATTTCACGAGTACATATTTATCAGTAAATTATAATCTTAACAATTACATGCAGTTGGCTATTGGTAAAAAGATAATAGCTACTCTTCGAAAGAGGCGTGGCATAAAATACAATACTGGAAATGTTGCATCTGTTTTACGTAATTATAAACCCAAAGAATATAAAAAAATTTACAAACATTGAAATAATTAATGTAGAAAAATAACATTTTTTTCTAATCAGGTCACATGACTGGTACCTCGAGTGATTGGGTTAAAGCTGCTTTGAATTTGCCTATTGTTTTCACTTACATATTACCTGACAACCAAAAATTCGAAGTACCACCCAGCGAAATTATACCCATCGGCAAAGAAGTCGTGGATTCTTTTGTTACTCTATTTAATGAAACTGAAAAATATGGATATCCAAAACCCATGAGTTAGCTTTGCGTTTTGTCTTGTAACAATAGTATAAATATAGTAAAATGTTTTTGAAAGAAAATCGACTTTTTCACTAAATCTTGTTAGAAGTTGGTTGTTTTATGATCTTTAATATGGTGTATTCGAGTTGTTCCGACACATTAGCGCAAGTCATTAAAGTACTGGCGACAACTCCTCTAGGTCCGTTTCGATCTTCCAACACGCTAAAATCCTGTTAAACTAGTTTCTTCAGCTTATAAATGCAAATAGGATTTGCAAGCTTGCTGGCGCCTGCATGCTCGCTTCTAAATGCCTGACATTCGCATATGAAAATCCACCCAGTTTCGTATTATAATAATGACAAAGGAAATTCCCAACTCAGCAAATATTCTCTTCGAATCGCATTTGAAATTTTCAAACAAAAATTAATTTAATAAATTGATAGAAATAGAAATTTGGAGCTGATTTGCATTCCTTAAACTTTATCTCTTTCTATCCATCATTGTATCCCAGTGACTGGTGATATCTCTTTCTATCCCTAAAGCTATCTCTCATCTGAAAGAGCTCTATCCCAGTCTATATCTTGTTTATTCAATTCTATATTTTTCAATCTCTTTATTTATGTCTATATCTTCAATTTCTTCATTTATCTTTCCTCTGTTCACCTCAGCCTTTTTAAATCTCTATCTCAGTCGTTATACTCATTAATCTTTATCTATCCATTAATTACAAATAACTACTTTTTTAAAACGAAATAATTGAACCGAAATGAGATAAATAAGGTTGGATTTTAATAAAAAAATTTTAATAAAAAAAAATTTTAATAAAAAACATTGTAAAAGATAGGTTTAGAAATAGGCTGAGATAGAAATCAGGAAATTGAGACAGATAGGGCGTGAATTTCGATTGATAAGGAAATAGAAAATGATAAATGGCTAGAGATTGAAAGGGATATAAAAATGAGGATTAAAAGAGATAGGAGCGATTTTGATTGACAAGGAGATGAAAAGGTATAGAGGAGAATGGAAGAGAGATGGGAAGGAATAAAAAAGTGGGGATTGAAAGAGATAGGTGCGAATTGAGATTGTCGAGGACAAGGAAAGGGATGGACAAAAATAGGCGAGAGATAGAAAGGGATAGAAAAGTGAGGAAAGAGATATGAGCAATTTTAATTCAGATGAAGATAGAAGGAGATAGACTAGAATAGGCGAAAGATAGACAGGGACAGAGATTGGAAAAGATAGGCGTGGATGCTGCTTGAAATGGAGATAGAAAAGTATAGAGAACTGAAGATTGAAAGATATAGAAGCGAATTGAGATTGAAAAGATGATAGAAAGGGATAGAGGTAGATAGAGAAGTAGGGATTGAAAGAGATAGGAACGAACTGTGATTGGCAAGGTGATAGAAAGGGATAGGCAAGGATGCACAAGAAAATTCTTTTGTCAACTTCTGATTATCTTTTGCGATTTTCCGTTCGGCACCCAAGGTGATAATTTGTTCGCATTGAGGAACAAAGAACAAGACACAGATGTGGAGATTGGCAGAGATAGGCGTCGATGTGGACTAAAATGAAATAGAAAAAGATAGATTGAGATAGACAAGAGATAGAAAGGGATAGAAAAAGAGAATATTCAAAGATATAGCATATATAGGTGTGGATGTGGATTAATATGGAGATAGTAAGGGATAGATTATTATCCATCCCTTAATATCTCATATTCTTAGGCGAGAGATAGAAAGGGATAGAAAGTGGGGATTGAAAGAGATAGGAGCAATTTTAATTCAGATGTGGATAGAAAGGGATAGAACAGAGAAGATTCAAAGAGATATGCGTGGATGCGGATTAATTGCTATCTTTACTTCCAGCATATTACATACAATATACAACACATACAATTGAAATATCTTAAATATATTAACAATATGAGGAATAAAATTCGAATTTGTACCAGTTAATGTAAAGCTTGTTAATGCAATGTGACTTTATTCTTTGACAACATTATTGGTAAACTTTGCTGATGCTGTCCAGAAGGTTCATTGTATTGCAGGAGATCGATCGAGGTAGGGATTAATTGCACCTATTAGGCGTTTTGGACGGATAGTCACGTGATGAGAATCGTTTGGTACGTGCTGAATAAGCTATTAATACTCATCCTTCAACCCCTACATCAAATCTATTCTAATCACTATCTTGCTACATTCAATGAATACCTTTCTAAAGAGATTCCCACCCACATGATGACGCATGTACATCTACTCTCAGTCACAGAAATAGCTGAATAATTACTGCGAATAATTACTGAATAATTACTAAATCACTTTCGTCATTATTTTCATTAATGAGTATGTTGTAATCAATCATGAAAATTAACATTGCAAACCTATAGTTGATTACTGAAACTAGAAACCACCGAAGTTACCAGGACAATGATTTCTGTACCTACAATTTCTATTTGCAAAGGAGCGTTGCGAGTTTAGAGTTATTGTTTATTTTTGGTTTTCATTAAGCCGCTTTGGCTTGATAAACTTCGCCGAATAAACTAGTTCGCGGAGAAATAAATTATAGAAATGTTGACGCGGAACTTTAATTTGAAATAGCAAAGCAAAACACGGTTTAGCTTATCGTTGAGACGAGGATAAAACTGTATAACACAATTTGTAAGGGTTATTAGTGGTTCGCTGACTTACACCACGGAATTTATCTGCTTCTTTTGCTGTTCTTTGAACATCTTCGCTTGCGTACCTATACCTTTTCCGTTCTTGTTTCTACTTCCGATCATATTTTGCGATTTTCAGCTTGGCACGCGAGGTGATCATTTCTTCGCATTGAGGAACAAAGCACTATATATGGTATAGGTTTCATTGAAAAGTTCAGAAAGGAGCCTGATGATGGACCAGAGGGATAATTGCTCCTCGCCACGAAATCTAATGAAAACGTTGCGTGCTCAGATAAATAAGAGAGGTTTGGATTTTTCTTCAGAGTTAAGAAAAAGAAGAAAAGCGCAAATGAAGATGGAGAAAGAGGGACTGAAATTGAAATCTGGGAAGGAAAATGGTTACTAGTATTTACGGAAGTGATATTGAAGAGAGGGCGGAATCCTGAAAGCATATTTTTTAATGGAAGCTGTAAAGTTATTACGACGGTAGCTAATTCTGCAGCAGCAAACAAATATTCAGTTAGACAGGTATGAGAGTAACCAGGTGGATATAATGAGCTTTGATGGAATAATAAGCAAAGTTGGCTTTGCTTTTATGCCGTTCCATTTCGATTCTTGATTAGATTTATGGCATTGCGTCATTTTTACCCTAGTCTCCAAGTGTACAAAATGTGACCAAAAAATATAACAGCGGGGATGCAATTAAAATCCATAAGAGTTTAAAACTTAAACTTGTCTAAGCCAGTCTCGTTGATTGTTGCCAAGAAGGTGTAATACAATTACGTGTCGACGAGGTCGTGACTTGTTTACGGCGCTCTTAGTATAATAATCGCCTCCTTAGGCTCCGGCGGAGGTCTACTCAGGAGAAGAGAGTGTAGGAAAGAAGTGAAATGGCCTGAGATGTGAAAGCAGTTCTCAAATGGGATGAAGGGGTAGATTGGGGCGATGATAGAGTGTGGGTGGTGGAAACTGCAGACCTATTGTGCTCCATCGCGTGAGCTCAAAGTAAGTGTTCCTCTCCCTTTCTCTGTGGAAGGAAACGGAAGAGGAAACGTCTCGCGGTACAAACGGCTTAAGCAATCCCGTTTTCAATGGGTGACTGACATAAGGCTTACCAGGGACTTCTTGGTTTCAGAGGTGGCTAATTTCGTGTGCAACCTACCCTCGGCTTCCGTTGGGATTCTTGCCCCAAACCGCTAACGATTCCCCATAATCTCTTCGTCTCCATGAACCCTCCCTCTCAAAGAAGGATTTAAATTTTTGTCTGGCTTCATCCCTCATTGCATCGGATCCAACTTTTGACATATCTTTTTAGCTGAGCGAAGAATTGTAATCTATAGGGCTGTTGAGTGAACTGATCAGGGGGTTGATTATGTAACTTTTCGATTTTCGATTTTTGTCTTTTTTAATTTTTGAACCCCAGGCTTGTATAAAAGTTCATTTTTCGTGGGAATTATCTGAATTTTAAAATATGGAAGGACAATTTAACTTAGTTGCCTGGGTTAGAGTTTGTGGTATTTGTCGATTTCTCTTATTCGTAGATATAGAAATCCTGCAGTGGCTATTGAAAGGTCCCAGAGGCAAATAAAATTTCATGTGGAGGAGTAAACTCGATACGAGGAAATGGTCGCATAGCAACTGCATTCATGTTAAGGCATTATTGTGGCACTTTCCAGAGAGAGAATAGTCAACAAGGACAAGTTTCTTAATCGTACGCACTTCTCGATTCAGTATCTTTTCGATTATTTTCATCATTGATTTGCTTTTAAGGTTTTCACATTACCGAGATAGCGTCACCAGAATGCAAATTGCTAGAGGATTAAAAACTAGATTGCACCATTAAAGATAATAAGGTTTGAAACATGTAAACTCTCAATCAGAGATTTGCATTTTCTTGCTTTTATATACATGGAATTAAATGAATATTCATATTTTGTGTTCGACAGTTTTTTTCTCTGAGAAATTAAATTATTATTCGATGAGCAGTGATTTATATAATCCACTAATTGAATTATAAATTCGAAATGTACATCAAAACTTGTTTCTCTGATAATCCGCGCAATTATTACTTTTCGTACGATGTGGCAATCAAGCGCGGATTATGTTAGGATGAAAGTTGAAAATTGTGGTTTGATATTGGCAATGGCAATAATTCCTGAAATGCCAGCTTGAAAAGTTTGATCGGCCTGCTATTGACATTTTTGAGTGACGTATAGTCAACTTGTTGAAACAGTTTCCATTTCGTCTTTTTCCGATTTTTGTATTTCTTTATTGCGTTTTGAAATTGATAGCCAATAATAGCCGATTTGCACTCCGTTCATCTCACTTCCAACTCATGATCACGAGAAATAAAAAAGTCGCCATTTTTCTGATCGAAAGGAATCGTTCTGCATTTTTATTTATTTATTATTAAATAATCAGTTAATGGCTTGAGTCTTGCAATTTAATTAGCAATTAATAGATTATGGGACTTAGTTCTTATGGTTTGCTTGCAGACAGAAATGCAGATTTATATTTTATGTTTACCATTATGAAGGGGGAGAATATTGAATTTCAGTTTGAAACCGACTTTAGTTTTCAACTTTATTTTATGGCTTAATTTTATGACGCATTTCGGCGATTTACGTGAATTAAATGCCAGTAAATTATGATGTAATTTATTGATAATTTTATCATTAAAAGAATAGTGAAATTTTAAACGACCCATAAACATACATTTTTTTATAGATGCAAGCTTCCTGTATCTCTAAAAATTACATTTCATACTCTCAGAGAATTTACATAGAACTCGAGAAATCACGGATTTATGGCTTTCATTTACAAGAACCTTATGTTTTATCGACGATATGCTGAGAACTTTAAAGAACAACCCTGACTTCGTTTTATGTTCCAATAAAAAATGTATGATTTAACAAAATGTCTAATAATTGCATTTAACACATTCTGATTTAATTAATAATATATTCTAGAACTTTTGGAAATTTTTTCAGATGACTCCAATTTTTTTTAGAGTTTATGCGACTAGATTCTGCGGATTCAACAATTATTCCAGTTTTATTAGAAATGTACTTTCAAGACCTGCTCTCAAATCCTGTCGTAAAATGCACAGCGGCATAAACTGCTTGATTAGGGGTTTAATTAATTTAGCACTGAACCACGTTGCTAAGGAACTTTGCAAAAGGCAATCCTTTGATTTCAAAGATGAAGGATTCAATGTTACTCAAAACACAAGCTAATAAAAAGAATATGTAATGAATTTACGACATGCAGTTTTTCAATCAGCATGTAAAAGAAGCAATTAATGAAAAAGTAAGTAATTAAACTTTCTCAACCGTTTAGAATGTGAAGTTGAACAAGAATGCGTTCCTGTGAAGGTTCTTATAGAACCAAATAAAGGTGGGAGTATAGAAACAATTAAGGTTCAACCCTTGTGAAACAAGGAACGCCAAAAAACGCGAAACAGCTTGCTTGCAGTCAGGGGATGAAGTGGAAGAGAGAGAAGAAGTTGTTTTACCAAATTACCGTAAAATAGTCGAAAGAGTAGCAAAAACTAAAGGATGCTGCTGTTACGGAAATAACGTGTCCCAAAAGAAGCTTCACACTTTTTCATTATTACTGACTTTAAATCATAATTTAACTCGAGAGATATTCAAATTTAGGTTCATTTATGGAATTGAAAATGTTCAACGAGAGTTAAAATGAAGTCCTTTATCCTATTATTTTCTGCATGGAAATGAAGATTAAGCACCTCCACTTTAATTTGAGCAATTACGGGAATAGTTGAATAATTAAGTTTATTATATGAATTCGTTTCAAAAGTACTGAAAATCTTTTTTTCTACTGCTGTTATATTATTCCTAGTTAACAATTTGAAAATTATAACGTCTACATCGTATATAAAGTACTTCTTTATTATCACCCTCGTTCCTCACAAATTGCTACCGATGTTAGTGCATTGTTGAGAATTCTCAAGGGCACAAAAAATTTCACTAGGTTCCTGTTTTCAACTCGTTATTTATTCCGCCAATTGTGGCCGTAAGGAGCTTCGCAAGAAAGTCTCACGAGTGAGATAAGACGCAAATCGTGTGCTTCGAAGCACTCCATGACTTCTGGTTGTCACTGCAATACTTCAGACAGAAGATATTGCATCCTTCTAGTCATAAGCTGCGGTGTTGCCCAGAAGCAGCACAATAATGGTGTCTTGGTATTATTAAAGTCGGGGTAAATATATTTGAATACATTTGTTGAAATATGAACAGGGGGAGGAACGGGGTTGGAGTAGCCCAGAGCTGGTTGAAATGCATGAGTCATGTCCTTTTCTCATTTATCTTTTTGTACCCATTTTCTCTCTCCTTTCCTGAAAATAGTGATACCTTAAGAAATAAGAAACCTTTCATTTTCTCTTGTCAACGAGGCGACTTTTTCCCCTACGTTTGAAATCAGTCTTTAATAGTATTGGATTGAAGTTGCAGACGTCTCACCTGACAAACTTTTTATACTTTATTTATTTTTTTACATTTATTTGATTAATAATATCAGAAACAGTTTCCCGAAGCCATTTTATTCTCATTTATTTTTCATTTATTTACAAGCAGAAATTTACCAAGTGTCACCC
>JAUESI010000033.1:5247235-5260601 GCA_032275145.1 Synergus laeviventris | reverse complement strand
CCTATCTTCTTCGTACCTGCCCAGACATTTTTGCCATTCCCTGGTACAATAAGCTCTCAGCTTATTTTGAAAGTTCACTTTTTTCGGCCGAGAAATTGTTTCATTTTTACTGTTGTCATTGGAATACTATAAATAAATTAGTATAAAAAAAGCAAACAAATAAAAGGAAAGTGGAGAGTAATGAATAAGGGGATGTTTAAGTGATATAATTAAATTACAGGAATACAAATAGGGATGCAAATTTATGGTGATTATGGGCGGATACACTTTCCTCTCTTTATAATTAGCCAGTGTCTATTCTTACCGAAAAAATGTCACCCCTTTCCATCCCCGCCATTTGTACCAACAAAATTCAGCTATTTGTACGAAAATGTCGGTGCAAGTAGCCACGCCTTATCATTATTCATGCTCAGAATCTGAAGCTCTTAAAAATAACTTTTTATTTTAGTGGGTGATGCTGGTGTCATAATTAATCACTGACACTGATGTCTTGACAATACTGGGAATTATTTCCCTGTGAGACAGTTCAAAGTGATTTTTTAAAAAGTAGTTGACATTCCTTATCAAACGTCTTTGTAGGATCGGCAGGGGGGTGGTGGGGCACTCCACATGCCATTTTCTCGACAAGTTGGTTTTTTCACTGGTTCGAGGGGTGTGACGTAGCCAGGTGAGCACGTCACTTGAATATTGTCACCTGGTTTGTACCAGAATTTTAAGGGTGCTATTTGACCGTGAGGTGGGTCGCCTGGATATGGACATCTCACATCACCTGCACAAAAAGAGGTACAGTTTTTATTCTATTTAAAAATTTGTTGCCGAAACAACAATTTCATCGCAACATTGTTATTATCGTTTTTATATAAAAAATCTCATGAGACTTTATGAAAAATAAAAACGTATTAATCCTGGATTGAATAATATTGCTAAAGCTTGATATTTTATGCGATCAATCAATGTCGAAAGCCTATCAGCTCTCTCATTGAAAATTTATCGACTCTCCATATTTTAAGCAACCAATATCGGAAAATACAAATTCTCATTTCTGAATATTTCGTGAATATAAATACTTAAACGAGTTTATAATATTATTATAATTCATCTGCTACATATAATATTTTTTAACGCAAAAATTCAATGAATGAAATGGTGAATATGAAACCTACTTTCAATAAAAGATGAAAATTGACATTTTAAAAATATTTTTAATAGTATACCGAAATGTTTAGTATGCGTTAATTGAATTCAAAGGCAGATTTGCGAAGTTCCTTGTAAACGGAGGGTAGAATACAGGAAGAGAGGATGCATGTTGGTGAGCAATGTCTGGAGTGAAGAGGAGAATACAGAGAACGGATATTGCTTTCTGGGCCTTTTTCGGCCGAGTTCCTGGCAATGTTATATAAGTTACGTATTTGATCTAGGTGGAAGTATCTCTGTCGGGCCGGAAGTACTGTCGACAAATTGCCTATGGTGACTTACAGACTGGAGGTTGGTGAGACCACGTTCCATTTTCTGTGCAAATGATGGACGCCTCTCCTAGAAGTTGGTGTCCAGGAAGGCAAGTGAATCTCACCAGGGAACCTGCCTTGTACGCTTTGACTTTTTTTCTACTAGAATTGTTCATGTGCTCGATGATCCTTCCACTTCTGGGCACCATAGGGGGCGGGCATGTTATTTCTAAAACAATCAGACGATAATGTATGAAATACTGAATATAAAAATCTCAAATGAGAGTATAATCTACTTATTAGTCGATATAAACTCAGTGCCAGTTATCTTTTTAGAATTACTTTAGAGATTACTAGAGATTTATCTTCATAAATAAATGTTCGTCTTCTACCATAAGTAACCTAAATTATATAAATCTATATATAATTATTTAACTTGGGTGACAAAGGATGGTTCATCAGGATCCTTTTCGAAACCTTTCGACTCGACGAGATGGCGAAGGCGCCGCGTAATTACAAATAACGGCCACTCAATTTCCTGGTTGTCTCTTCAGTTTCTCCATTTCTCTCTTTCCGGTCCCTCAGGACGAATCGTTTCTCACACCTTTTTCTCCCTCCAACCCACTTTTTATTCGAGTCTCACGACCCAGGATTGTGGAAGAAGGGGACGGAGGGAATCAACCCCGTGGACCCTCGTAGAAAACTAACGAACACGAGGAAAGTTCGACGCGGTGAAAAATACAGTTTTCCTTTTACTCTTACACAAAGAAAGGACGTTTCTCTCTTTATGTGTTTGTATTTGTGTGTGTTTGTATCATGAAACTCAAGCAATCCTTTAACACAAGGGGACCAAGCTTTTCTGGAAAACTTTAAGCCGCCTTCGCACTGCTTACCCCTTATTTACCGTTTCCTCGCGGAAATCTAAACATTCCGAGAAGCCCTTAAATATTTTGAAACTACCGGTTAACATTTTTAAACCATCGAAGAACGCAGCCTTCAAAATAAAAATAAAAGATCTAAACTTGAAAGCATTTCAGATTTACCATTCACATTCAAATCACTGGTATAAACCGACTTTTCTCGAAACAGATAGCAGGTGGAATTGAGAAAAAAAGTGGATTAAAACGTGGAAAAGACTGAATGGAGAGGAGTGTAGATGAAATTTGCTGAGTGAGATTCGTCTGCAGGTTAATCTAAAACGGTATGCAGATTGTGTTTGCCTTTCGAGAGCATCATCCCTGTTACATGCGTTTATGGCATACAACGAGCTTCAATCAGGATTCCCTTCTTATACGGAATCAGATAATTTACATTCCATTCTATCGCAGATAAGCCAGTATCATTGAACCGTTCAACCGTTTCGCACACACCATGATCAAGATCATTGTTTCATTTCTGATAATGAATTATTATGCTGTGAAATTGGTTTCAGATTTTGGGAAGTCTTTGGTCTTTAAATTAGAGGCTTTATTGTTACGTGAGTTTTCTACTTCATATCAAACGACTGAAAAACTTACATCCCTGGTCATTACATGATTTTTCTACTTGAGATTACATGAAAATGTGTTACTTTTGGAAATTTTTCATTATATAAATGTCTTACTAGAATATGCTTTTTCTACTTCTTAAGTGAAGTTTAGTCCGCTTTTACGTAATTTGCGTTAAAATTCACGTCGTACTGTTAGGCCCCTTTTCTACTTCATACTGCTCGAAAGAAAAACTCCTGTCTGACCATTCAACTATTTTTCTACTTGAGATCACATGAAAATACGTAACTTTTGGAAATTTTTCATGATAGAAATGTCTTACTAGAACATGCTTTTTCTACTTCCTAAGTGAGTTGATCCCGAAATAAAACGTATCATCCGAAGTCGAAAATGATTGTTCTGCTCTGGTAAGGCACAGAGCGAATTATATAAATGAGGAGCTGAGAGTAAAAGTCGACTAAAAAAATTGTGGGAGCAAAAATGGATTAAGATTAACGGGAAAAAGCGAGTTAAAAAAGAAATCAGAAAATCAAAGATTGTATCGTGTATTTTAATATAACTTTATTATTACAAAACAACTTATTAGATTCTAATATATCGATTTATCCTCGTTTTTCTTATTTCCTTTTTAATCAGTTTCTGTACGTCATAATTTTTTAGTCCACTTTTACTTTCAGCCCCTTAAATAATCTATATTATAAAATTGTGTTAAAATTCTCGTCTTTCTGTTAGGCACATTTTCTACTTAATACTGCAGGAAAGAAAACTCCTGTCTAACCATTCAACTATTTTTCTACTGGATATTACATGACCAATCGTTATGGACGGAAGGGGAGTCATAAAAACACCAGAAAAAAGTATTACGTAATTCTTAAACAACCCCTATCGCTGAGCAGAATAATTATCTCTCTTATTTTTTACACTTTCAAGACAGCAAGTAGCAGAAAAATCAGTATATAGAAAAATAAGATGAAGAAAGAAACTGAAAAGACCTATAGGAAATTAAATATAGACTCAAAAACGAAGAAATTCTCGTGTACAGTTTCACCAATCCTTTGTGCGTCGTGTGGATTCTTCATTCCTAAGGCTGCTTCCTCTTGCTTCAGGGAACTTTCCTTGTTTCGTAAAAGTAAAAGAGTCGCCAAAAAGAGCGCTTGTATCTTTTCCTCCCTGTTCACGATTCTTCTTTCTTCCCTTACCACTTACTGTTATTTTTTTCCTTTCTTTATTTCTTTCAGTGTTTCTCTTGCAGATATCTGTGATGACGATGTAGAGTTTCCTCCTCGAAAACTCAATCAAAAATTGCCGGGGAGAAATCGCCGCTTGACCGAAAGTAGAATCGTGAAAAATTCGGGCTTATCCAATTGACCATGGCGAAGAAAAATATAATTCTTTGATCGCTACGTGCCATCCTGTGTGATTGCTCCGTACATTTTTTGCTCGATTTTTATATAGAAACGTCGAAATTGTGTGTGTTTGAAATTTCAGGTTCTTCAACGGAAAATTCAAAAAAAAAAGTATTTGCTTTTGAAGAAGCTTTCTCTTGTGATAAATGAGATGAAAATTTTTACTGAAAGAGGATTTTGATGTATTGTCTTCAAAAAGTCAAATTGTGATTGCCTGGAAACCACATTTTGTAGTACCAAGCTTCTGATCATTAATCACTTGAAAATTGAGGAACACCTCAGGGATTTGTGGTTTCATATGTATGCACTTTGAGGTTATACTCCCATTTAAATCTATATGCTTTTCAGCAAGTGTATTGGGTTCATACATATTTGCTCTACCCTCAGGACTTGGCTCAACTTTCCTCGAACTTGCACTTGTCATCAAACTTGCATAGGAGCCATGGCTATCATAGCGAATCAAGTCTTCTGCCTCTCTAGTATTTTATCCGCGATATATCGAGGAATTTGGAGTATTTGGTTGCTTGAAATCCTTTGTCTTTACTGATGAGTTTCCTTCATAGTTTCCCGTTTGCCAGAGGTATTCAGAAGACCAATAAAGTTACAAGCCAATCATGTACCGATTAACAAAAATGTATAGAACATTGCATACATTTTTAAACGGCTTTTGGAAACCATTTATTATTGTAATACTGTTTTTAATGAAATTCAACTCACCTATACATTTTGGCACCGATTCATTCCAGACGCCATCACCCTCGCATTTTATACTCTGCGAACCTGAAAGGCTATGGCCCCACATGCAGGTAAATACTACTCTACCTCCAAAACTATTATTGTGCTCCAAAAGCTGCAGTTTTGGATTCGACGGTTCGATTGGTGGACAAATAATTGCCTCACACTGAGGCACTTCAGCTGACCATTTGCCTAAAACAGTCAACAAGAAATATTTGACATCAAAAGCTCTCTTCGTTAAAGCTATTTCAATTTCCTGTCACTGGGTTTTATTTTCACAAATTGAGATGACTCTGAATTTAATTTTTCAACTTAACTTACTCTCTAAATTGAAAATTATTTTCAGTATTGAATACTTCGAATTCATTTCCAGTGGACAAAATTAACCGAAAGATCATACAGCGAATTGTAAATTAACGATCTTCAAAAACAATTTGTTCAATAGAAATTGATCAATGCTTTAGTATAGAATATAGATTGACGTTGGCACTTCCAATTACTTGGTCTGCTTTCGGGCGTAATCCGAGCATCAGAAAAAAGAGCGACATACGAAAAAGACTTCGATTGGTGGAAGCGCTTCCGAACCTTATAGTCGTTTTCTCTTTACTCAGAAGGAAGTAGAACCGGCCTTCGATGGAGTGATTTAAGATAAGTACACCATTCGTTTTCATGTGTAAAGAAGAAAAAAAAGCAGATTAAGATGTTTGCGGAGAAGAAGAAAAGGGAATGAAAGAAAATTCAGGCAGCGGAAGATTAAAGGACTCTAATGAACACGAATTTCATTCATTGAGTACAATAATGTTAAAAAAGTAAATATCATTTCCAGACCTTTGCTGCATTTGTAAAATTAAATTTATGAAATTACCTACATCGAGAGGAAACCTGGTAATGTAATTTAAATTTCAAGGATCACTGACTGGTGAAAGTGAGTTTGACCTGAATTCTGCTTTTCTGCCTTTCTTGAATTCCCTTTTACACAAGGAAGTAAACTTTCATTATCAGCACTTTCACATAATGAAACATTGTAATCGAATGGCTCTTTACTTTCTACTCAAGGCGAAAAGTAAAATGAGTCTAATGTCAGAGGCGGATAGAAGGAAAGTATATATAAAAGCCTTGTATTAAATTAAGGTCCTGTAACTCTTGATTAGAGAAAATGCTTGCAGCATTTATTTTGGAAATAAACTCACCATTATATTGACAGGTCATGCTGGGAACACCTTCCAATCTGTACCCAGGGGGACATTCAAAATTTGCACTTTGTCCCATTCTGGCACCCTCTGTTTTTCCAATCAAAGGCGGCATAGGCGAAGCCAAAGTTGGACAGTGAACATCTGTAACACACGGAATTCAAAAAAAATTAATGGTTTTATGAAGTAAAGCAAATATTTCAACACATAAATTTACTCTTGTGAAAATAGTTTTCTTTTCAGTAGAAGCTTGTGTGCTCTCTTTTTTAACCAGTAATTGTTATTTACCCAGGTCAAGTTTTTTTTTTCCAGAAAGAGCAGCTTAGTCGGTTCGACTTTGTCGAGAAAAGCGAGCTCAAAAGTGAGTGTGTATAGGTAAATTCATATTTGCTCAACAAAGCGCTAGTGCAAATGAGATCGTTTTAAAGTGAACCACGAAGCTTTTGAACTTCGAGATTGTTGCAGAGCATCTTATAAGACTGAAGAAAAGCGTAAATTAGAAGGCAACATTTTTGCCTAAAAGAATATTTATTCCTGTAGTTCCTTTACATTTTTAAGAAGTTATATGTATGTTATCTTTTTTGAACATAAATTAAATATGGAACATTGAAGTGGATTATATGGCATTAAAAAAAAGTGGCTATTTTGCGATTTAAAGTGGCAATAACGATTCTATAAATTGAAGGCAGTGGCAAATTTTTTTTTGAAGAATCTCTTTCATGAACTCTCATCTATTCAATGCTTTTTTATGCTATGGTAAGGTACCAGATTCAGTACTTAGATCGTTATATTTTCTTGTCCTAAAATTATGACTAGAATTTGATGATAAATTTCTCTGGGGATACAGAAAACTTATAGATACGAGAATGCAATTTGATCATTGGAAGAAGTTATACTCACCCACGACGTGAACTCGAATAGAATTCGTGAGGCCTCTGGGGGTCGAGCAAGTGTAAATGCCAGAATCCTGAGTCTTGGCGTAGTATATCGACAGTCGATATTTCGTGTCTCTCTCCGAGGCTGCAATTGCCCAACCTGGAATTGACAGACACAACGAATTTTTACTCTCAAAAAAATATATACGCTCTCGATATACACACTGTATCGAATCATTCAATTTTGCAGAGTTACGCGTAACCAGTTGACAAGCTTTTAAGATTAAATTTAAAACAATTAATTTCATACTGAGACGTCCATTAGAATGAAGGCATAAGTGATTGGGCTGAAATGAAATTAAAGTCTCTTCTTCTAATACCTTTTGATTGAACCTTTCTTGTTAATTAAGAAGTAACTGAGTTGCATTTATAAATGTGCTCTCATAATAATGTAGAAGGATTTAACTTCTAAGCTTCAATTGAATTTGAAAAGTTAAAGCTGCTTGACCCAATTTCAGCGTCCCATGATGAAAACAATTAATGAATGTCGGTTTACTTGTGTAATTCAAGGTTGCGAAACTTGTGTAGAGATTGTTGAATCTTTAAAGAAGCTCGGTAGTTTCATCAGAAATTCAGGACATTCTCATGAATTGTATATCCGTACCGTAAAAGTTACTTTACGAGATTTGCCAATGAGAAAATGTTTAAAGTTGAAATGATGACTTTACGTGTACAATGTACATTGTACATGTTAGCTTAGTACAGCTGATAACATAAAATATTTTAACACCGGTTGAACTGTGGCTATGGCAACATAAAATGCAGAATGCCAAGATTCAATCTACAGCAATATTGCTACTATTGTGCCATAAAAATGAAGAGACACTATTAAACAATATTTCAGTGCTCTTTTTCGTTTATATCAAGAACATTTATTTAAACCAATTTTAATGCTAAAATTTACATTTTTATTCTGATTGAGATAATTGAATCGGTCTTAAATTAAATCAGTGAAATTTCACTGATTGCGCCTAAACAATCTGATTAATCAAATGTCAATTATTTTTGAACTATACTAAAACTTAATAAAAAATGTTTAAAAAATATAATTTATAACATATTGTAGTTTAGAGAATGTAATATGCAGCAGCGAAATTCTGGTAGCCGTTGTCATTGGAGTACTGTCATTGTGGAGAGCGGTTGAACATTAATCTACATGCTGTGTGATTGTGTAGTTGTAGATAGTGGTCACATACTAGTAATATCGATATACGGGTGAAATATCAGTGCAGCGAGTACGTCAATGTTTCATCATGATGAACTGAGCGATTGTGGACCAGTAACCTCTGTCCAGTTCAATTCAATAAATAACGCCCCCAATCGCCTCATCGAATTTAGAGGAAAGGGTTGTTTGCTAGTAATTTTAATGTCCCTCGCTTACATTCAAAGAGTTCCAAACGCATGTGCTTGTTCGATAAATTGAAAAGATATTTCCACAGCGAAAATCAAATTCGAGTTCAGTGATAATTCTGATTAATATTTCTCACGTAAACCAAACCGGTACCGATAAATAAAATTCTTTTTATAGCCTTTCTTCCTTGTCTTCGTAATTTTGTTATTCTTCTCCCTATTTTATCTTTATCTCACTTTTAAAACTTTTTATCCTACCTTTTGAATATATTTATATATTTTATGAATTTAAAAATATTTCAAATGATTTCAAGGGATTTCAACAAATTTCAGTAGATTTCAAGAGATCTAACGGATTTTAAAGAATCTAAAAACATTTTTTGTTTTTAAATAACTTCAAAATCATAAA
This sequence comes from Synergus laeviventris, assembly GCA_032275145.1. Classification (NCBI taxonomy): domain Eukaryota; kingdom Metazoa; phylum Arthropoda; class Insecta; order Hymenoptera; family Cynipidae; genus Synergus; species Synergus laeviventris. The sequence goes on along the minus strand of JAUESI010000033.1, from coordinate 5,251,644 downwards.
ACTTTTTTGAATTTTTTAAAATTCTTTAAAATCACTTGAAACCTCTTGGAATCTTTTCACATTTTTTATAACTCTGAAATTTTTTTATATTCTTTTAAAAGCTTTTGAAATTTGTTATTATCATTAAAAACTCCTTTACAATATTTACATATATTTTTAAATAATTAAAAATCCTGAAAATACTCTGAATTTTTTTCGAAATTCTTAAAAAACTCTTTAAAATTACAAATCTTGTACAATCTCTAGAAATCCCTTTGAATTCTCTAAAATCACTTGACATCTCTTAAAATTCTCTAAAATCTCTCTAAATTCTTGAACATCACTTGAAATCTATTGAAATCCCTTGAAAAACATAACAAAATGGTTAAAGTAATTCAAACTCTTGAAACTCTCCTGAATTCTTTTGAAAGTTTTTTAAAATTCTTAAATGTATTTGAATCGCTTTAAATTCTCTTGAAATCGTTTTAAAAATCTTCATATCTTCGAAATCTTATAAAATGTCTTGAAATAATTTTTTTTTTAATTCCCATAAAATTCTAAATGACTCTAATATATCTTGAAACTCCTGTGAATTATTTTGAAATTCCTTAAAAACAGTTGTCTAATATAATTTAATTAATGTTTTCGATATAATTAATACTGTCCAGGACTTAATCAGAACCCCATCAAAATTTCTGCACAGGTGAATCCACTCTTTGTGTTAGATACTAAACATCCTTTGTACAATAAAACTAAAATAATCGTCGCGAAAATTTTCCTCAGATTCTAAATTGTTCACACTTCCTTACTTTATCTTTAAGGATTTTGGTAAAAGTATACAATCTCGTAATTAATAGTGAAGGTTGTACATGAGATCATTATATCTCGTTCGATAATTGTAGCTCTACCTCTACGCTCGTCATAATTTTCATGGTATCGTCTGTTTACTTATTTCCAAGTTTCTTAATAGAGATCAGCTATATAGTCTCAGCATAAAGTCTCTAGAACTTCCTGTTCTGCAGGTTGAATCGAGATAAGGGGAGAATCTAATAACGAAAGTTTCGACGTTGATCTTCGAATCTTGCCAGAGAGTACTTGAAATACATTCAGAAATAAAATTCTGAATGCATTGACTGCTTTCACGTCAACTACGGCGATTTTGATATGAGAACTTTACGACAAAAGTGTTACAGATGCAAAAAATGTTATGCGGAAGAGTGGCAGATTTTCATTAGGGTATATACTCCACTCGTAAAGTCATTAAATTTTTATATTTTGTTTTATGAGTACTATACCAAAGGTTGACTTTTCAGTAATGAAAAAGGGAAATTTCATTTAAAAAATAAACTAAAACGTTAACATTTCAGTCGGTCCTTATGACTACAATATTCAAACTGAAATCTTAATTAACATCATTAATAATAGGTTGTTGATGGCTTTAAACAGCTTTAAAGCTGTGGTTCCAGGATGTATTAAATGAAGGTCGATAAGTTTCGGATAATCGTTGACGGAGCTTTAGAAACTTTATAAGTTTATGTCATGAAAATGTCGGTAATTCATTAGTTGCACTATCTTCAGCTGGCAGTCTGTTCGAAGAAGGAAATCCTAGGAAATTATACTACCTAATTCCATATCTACTAGGAAGTAGAAACAGACTTTAGTGGTCAGACTGGGGTGCAGCGTAACCCTTAAAGTGCAATTTACGTTCACCGCACATGCACACACGTGTTATACGTAAATTACGCGTAGACAAATGCAAAACAGAGCTGAGTCAGGCTTTTATTTATGCACTACATTTGTACTAATTATAATATAATGGGAATGTGGCCTCCGCGCGTATACCTTGTAAAGGAATATTATGCCAGAGAGAAAGAAGGGTCATTTATTATCATATTTCATCCCAGCCCTAGCAGACATGTGTTTCAACCTACTAATGTTCTTGCACGATGCATGTGAAAGCATTTCAAGGACCCTTATTATTTTAAAACATTTTTTCTGCAACAATAAAATAGAAAGAGAGTTAATTATTAAAACTCGGAGCAAATGGACATTTGAACATCTTCATTATCTTTTCTTCGAATTACAACCGGAGCTCTGTTTTAAAAGGTCGAGATGTGAAATGATGTTTCTGCGATACTTTTAGATTTACCAGTCTTCACCAACAATAAAAGAATGTACTTCATGCTCCAGAAACTTTTTCCAAACAACTTTTTTTTATTTTGAAGTATCGTGGTGACATACAGAACTTTCTTTCAATTCATGAAGACATGATAGAATTGTATAGAAATCCAAGGAAAATTTGTGTTTATAAATTCTAAGATTATAATCGGAATTTATGTGTTATGTAACTATTATTATTTCATTATTCACCTGTCACTTTTCCTATATAAGTTCACGTTGGGTGTCATTGTCGGTGACATTTAAATAAAAGTATAAACAGAAAAAAGTGATAGGATGAAAGTGAAAGTGAAAAATCTGATAAGTCGTACCAGTTAAATGTTGGCGAAAGGTGGACGTCCATGTCCACTCTGGATTTCCGAGTTTTCTCGAGAAGAGGCATTCCAAGTGTAAAATACTTCCGGGAAAAACAGCGAGAGCTCCTGAGGGTTCTATTGCTGCAGATCCCGCGGGAAGTCCGAAGAGTATAGTCGGTGGTACGTCCTCTGGAACAGAAGCGAGCGTTGCACTACACTTTAGCCAAGAGTTTTAGAAGAGGATATAAAGTTGGCTAAGGAATTGTTCGAGTTGGCGAGCCAAAGCCAAGGATATATATAGAAAAGAAAATTCCAGCATTCTACTTTTTTTTTATCAAAACTGGTATATTGCAAAAATCTGGTTTTTAACTGTCTAGGGTCAGTAAAAACTTTTAGTTATGCCTTCAATTCAAATTGCTCTAAATCAAAACGCCCTTTCCCACCCCATTTTCCACTTAATTTGAATATTTACTATGTCAAAATTTATAAACCAAGGTAATAAACCTTTAAAAATGTGAGTGTATGGTTTTCTGGATAAAGGAAAGCTGGTCTGTGCAATAAATATAATGCGCCTGATTCTGTCGGTACTTCGTCACTTTAGAGCGGTTCGTTGGGAAATATTTTTTCACTCAGTGTTATTACACTTTTAAAATGAGTAGTTTCACGAGAGAGGAATCGAGGGGGTTATCCACGTAAAGATAATTTTAGACAAAGTGGAAAATTGTCCTTTCAAAATGTTTTTCATGATATAAATATTATATTGGAGATTAATGTTCGGCGCCAGTGTAAAAAGATAATTTTATTTTTACCTTCGTATTTTAACTAAGCTTAAAATCACTGCCGCTACAGTATGTACGCGCTCTGAATTTTTCAGGAAAGTTTATGTCTTCTATCTTTAAAATTGCCTGAGAATAACTTTGAGACTCGAGTTCGGAACACAATTTTCAGATAAGCTCTTGAATATTGATTAATCGAATCAACAAAACCATATTAGACTCCCAAAAAATAGCACTCGTTCCAGTAATAAAATTTGATTATAACATTATATTATAATTATGACTATAATTTAAAATAACCAGAATCTGGTTATTTTAATTAAAAAGGAGCAAAGGGAAAACAACTTCTTCCTTTTGGCTTGAATTAATTTTAGTTCTTGAAAGTTGTTTGTTCCAAATTTCAAAGTTGATTCCAACAATAGCTTTCTTCCCCAGGAAATTACTTGAACGAGAAATTTTCTGCAAGCACTCATAAAACCACTAGAAAAGCAACCATCAAGCTCTACCATCTGCTGGTTTTTCTATTTTTCTCCTTTTTTAGTTTTAATTTGTACTTCTCAGAGTTTTAAACTGTTTTTTAATGTCTTCTGTCTAATACATGTGTCTAGATGGATAAAACTTTACGAACCTGCAACCCCATGTTCGCGAAACTAGCTTTGAGTTTATTTTTATTTTTCTACTTTTGTTACCTATAAATCCTTTTTTGAGTCCTGTAGGTATGTGTGTACATATTTTTTTTAAACATTTGTATTGCTTTCATAAGTTTAAAGCACACTGTTACAAAAACTAGGGGAGAAGTGTATCTTGAAGATAGATCAAACAGAAATCGTCTGGGTCCCTTGGCGACGAGCAAAGGATATCCGTTCGAAGTCGAAGGTAAAGGACAAGCTAGACATGAAGGTGGAGACTTGCGGCGGTGGATGCTTGGAAATGCAGACAAGCATTCTCTGCCAGTGGCGGGTCCCGGCCTCTTTGAATTTACTTTCCGCCCACGTAGACAGACCAACACTATAACATCACCACCAGCTACCCCATCGGCCCATCGCCCAGAGTGCAATGTAACACCAGAGTACCAAAAAATGCATCTCATACATTCAGATTTTTTGTTCAGTAAAGATTACAATCTTAGAAATACTCAAATACTGAGAAAATAACTTCCACTTGATGTTTCTATCATGAA
>JAUESI010000033.1:5230805-5247135 GCA_032275145.1 Synergus laeviventris | reverse complement strand
AGCTGGTGGTAATTGTATCGAATTGACGTAGAAATACGTGACCGCGTATTGAAAATACCTTCGAAGAATCAGTGAAAGTACGAGAAAAAGAGTGAGAAAAAGCACGTAGGCTTTTCTTTCTTAGTTGGCTTCCGTTGCAGAAGATCCTTAAAGTTAATTTGGCTCTCGCCTTGAGAGGGTGAGATCGAGAAAAGGAGGAAATTGAAGTGTGGGGAAAAAAGTTGGAGAAACACAGTCGAAAGGGCGAAAAGGAAGATTAATACTCACCGGTGTAATTAGAGATGGCCGTAGTCGGGATGCAGGATGGCAGAGTACCATTCCAGATGCCTTTACGACAATGCAGAAGAGGATCTCCTATAAGTTTATACCTGCCAAGTTCGCGACACCTCACCATCACTTTCTCAGCATGAGGTACTGTAATCTTGTCGACCTGAAATCAAAATGTCTCGAAGTGGTATTTTTTAAGAAATTTCTGGTATGAATATTTCATATAAGCGGTTGAGAAGTGATGTATTACCAGCTTTTAAATTGAATAATATACTTATATCGATCACTATAAATCAAGTTGTGTACTAAAAATGATTCCCACGTTCTTTTCCCAAGGTGGGAGTGTGCAACTTTGACTTTTGACCTTCTTTACCACGTCTTACGATAATGGGCATATTATGCAGGTAGTCATAAGTCATATGTCTGTAATTTATTGAAGTTTCGACAGTCGAACAATGTACGATTTTTCGATTTGCACGGGTACTGAGTCGCGGATATTCCATAGTAGCGGAAAGATGTCTTGACTCGTGATCGGAATTCCGGAACTCACACTCACAGGCTTGCTCGAAATTCTGGCTAAGTACGTGGCTGAATTTATGGATGGCTCTGTACATGACCTATTCGCACTAACGATAAAATGAATGCTGGAAATAAAATATTTCATTTTCAGTAATTCATATTTAATAATGCTGGTTCATTTTTTAATTTAGAGAGGCTTTAATTACCTTCTATAAATATGTCTATATATTCTATCCTGGTAAATTAAAAGTTTTTTCTACTGAAAAGAGAGTACATATTTTCGATAAGGATCAGATAATTGCCTGTTTTGAATATACGATATTACATTTTTCTTTTACGTTATGTCAGCATGTGCACAATATTGAAATTCTTTACAGGTTAATCTTCAAAGCCAGTTCATGAAGCTGCACAATTTTTACTCAAGTTATTAAATTTTTCCCTCAATCTGAAAAACAATCTCGCTCTTCTAAAAGCTTTAATTGTCGAGTCTTAAATCTTATGGAATTCCTGTCGAGGCCAGACTGCTTTCGAGTTTTTCGTTTAGATTAAACCTTTCCGTCACTAGCTCGCAAAGATACGACTTTCACGTCTCACTCTTCCTTCTTTCATCTAAGAAATAGTTTTTAGATATAAATGAGACTGATAAAATGATATTTTTTTAATTTACATTGCGAAAATGATGCAGCACATATATTTCATTACTAGCGAAATTGTGTTGGGAGTCGTAAATGTTTCTCACCAGACAATATTGCAACGCGAAAAATGAAAGGAAGAACTAATAAGGTTGTAACGTCGCAATTTCAGAGTGACCATAACATCACATGTGTTCTAGCACCAGACCAAAAACAAAATGAAAATGGGCGTTTTGCACCTCCTTACCTCTTTTTTTCCAAGATATCACTTTTCACGTTTTTATTTTTATGAAATATAAATTATCTAGCACAAAATCACTTTAAAGGGAGGAAATATTGACTGACTTCATTTATTTTCTATACAAAGGAGATTTCATGAAATGTAGGGAACAATAAAAGTCCTTCAACATGAAGCCTCAAAGACTCCTCTTTGCGGAATTGTTCGCGCTGGATTTTCATTGACAAAATTCCCCATGAGAATTTAATTCGAATGTAAAGTGGGTTCGCGGGGATATGGAGTTTAAAGTGGCAAATGCCTGCGGTATATTGACTGCCTAATGGATTGAAAGGAATAAATGTTGAAACCTTATTTGGTTACAAATTGGCTGGTTGGCGCCCCGATGATTTGAAATTTGCTCAAGCTTTCTATGTTTTGCAACAATAGATAAGTTGAAGGGCCTTTTCATTCTGCTTATTCATTGAGTTATACTACTTATCCATTGAAATTTTTCTAGAATTTCTCATATAGTAATACCAGATGCCCTTAAGAATTTCCGATAGGTGAAATTTTTCGCTAGAATTTCATGTACATAGTAAGTATTAGCCTCAGAGTAAAATTCCATTCATTCTTTATACGATTTTTTAAGGTGAGTGAGTATCGATTCCTCTTTGAATAGACCGCAAGCGGAGGATAATGGAAAAGGATTCGAGTGTAAGTAACTTCCTCCAATTTCACAATCTGCTCTCACTCTTCTTTATTTTCACGGAACGTAGCATTTCTGTTGTGTAACAATACTATCTCACAAATATACTTTAGATTATCCGGCAAAGAAGAGTACGACGAATAAATCAAAATCAAAACTGAAATCTGAGAACTAAATACTTACTGATATTGTAATATTCTTGTAGGTGACTATAAGAAGGGGATGTAAACCTTCCAATTTGCAGCCTTGTTGTAAACCTTCTTTTCCTGCAACAAGTAAATTGATTAATTATTAAATTATAATAACAGATTGACCAGAATTTTGGAACTGAATCGGTTTTTAAAAGCATACATTTTATTTTCGAACACTTTATGTTCAATCTCAAATTATTATACTTTTTTGACAGCGAGAGATGCGAATAAATGCTATGAAGGGCGTATCGATCATAAATTTATTTTGTGCATCGATTATGTGACAAATTCATGGGCGCCAAGGGTATTCTCATTCACGGCATAAATAACGTTGGCGTCACAAGTGTTGGCGTGAACGTGTTTAGGACTTGTATTAATTTAGAAATGTATATGACAGTGACACGAACGGGATATAGAAAATTTGAAAAAATTGAGGTCACCTGTCCTATGGTAATTAAATCGTCGATAACATAAAGCAGCTCTACACTTACTACGAACCTTCCATTAAAACGTTTTCTGTAGAGTGTACCTAGTCACCTCTTTCAACCTCTCTCGTATCGAACAAAACTGTCCACTACATTTAATCCTTTTGAATCCAGTTTGATGAAGCTTTTTTTATTATTCTTTTCAAATACCATCACATAAATACAGAAATGCTCTGCCTCATAAAATATTAATCTCTTTTTAACTGCAGATTATAGTTATTAATTCGTATTCAAAAAAATGTTTAATCCATCTTTGTTATTATAAATATTAAAAAGAATATATTTCGTGAATATTTAATTTCTGGGAGTGTAAATTCTCAGTGATAATTAAACTTAATTGTGCCTAGAATGAATTATTTCAATTGACTGCTCGTTGAGATAATGAGTATGCAAGTTCACGTGTGAATCGTAAGAGCAGAACTACCATACATAAACAGTATTCAAGCCTGCTTCATCGACTGGCTGTTCATCTATTCCATTATTTCGTGATTTTATGACAAGATAAATAATTAACAATTTAAACGCGTTCTTCTCGAATGGCTGCAAATTAAATGCCCGCCAGCTCACTCGATACTTCATTTGTTCCAATTTCCATAGAATCGATACTTTTCCGGAGACAATTAATTTTTTTCGTGCATAATTAAATCAGTTGTTTTGTCTAAGAATTAGCAGTGCAGTTTTAGCTTTTTATGAGTTACTAAAGGATTCATGGTTCAACTTATGGCACACGCTGCATCTCCCTTAATATTCACAAACGGCCAAATCGTACCTTGCTTGCTTTTTAAGTATAGTAATCTGGGTAATTGCGTATTTATGACAGTCGGTAAACTTATTTTCGTGAAAAGAATTGGCTTGCCTGCTTGACTGTGATATAAAATTCCATTCACGTATCCTGCAAAAGCTGCAAGCTGAAAAATATTGCCCAAATACATCCGCGGATGAAAGCAACTTCTGCTCGTGATGCGAGTTATGTGTATATATATATGCATAGCGATACGCAACTCAAATAAAATTGGACAACGAGTTGAAAATTGCACCAAATGAGCTAATGAAAATTACTGATGATGAACTAAATCAGTCTCTTATTTTCGAACTCGCGGTTTCCAATTTGGGAACATTTCCCTTGGGAAAAAATTTCCCTCATCTTTCTTGTACGTTTTTAGGGTAAAAGTTAGAACTTATGATGGAAGGCAGGTGATGTGAGCGAGGTGATAGATCGTAAGAAGATGCCTGAGGCAAAATTCCTCTTCATCTTTCTCCTTGCATCTTCACCTAAGACGCATTTCGAGCTAATCCTGGTCGCATACAGGAACACTCTATACAACCCCACAGCGACTTCAAGTTACTGCCAACTTCCATAAGAGCATCATCAGTGGAAAATTGGATTTAAAGTTTCATCTTCGCCAGCGGCTAGCTATTATAAGTTATAATGAAGACCTATTCGGCATGGCGTTGACCAATATTGTCCCTTGGAAGGTTTTCTTAAACAACCAAACATATACTCTATAATATGGTATATAGGATTTTCTTTCTTCTTGGCATGGATGGATACCTTGTGCGTCATATAGGTAACAAAAACCTGTCCAAAAGGTCCCAAAGAATGAACCGGAATACTATTGTACAATTATATTGATCTGTTAGCTTTGCTTTGATCAAATTATTCACTCAGCTTACTCTTGGATAGTACAATCCCAGAGGTTTGCTTGCAAACAGGGCAAACCTTTAAACTTGAGCTGGAGAATTCTCCAGGTAATGTAGCATGAAGACTTTAAACTTACCTCGGTATATAGTAAGAAACAAGAGAAATTATTTTAATCCCATGAATCTCGAAAGATTTAAAGATTTGTCAAAATTCTTCTGTTTCTTATACCTCTGGGATAGTTATTTATAGATCTAGATTTACACCTAGAAAAAATTTGTGTCAAAAATAAATTTTTACTTGAAACGTCTACATTTTTTATTAGCTAAAAAAAACTAAATAATAATTTTTGAAATTTTGTTTCGTGTGAAATATCTGTACAATATACATATTATAGCTTGTTAAATTCTTAAACCATTTATTTATCAAGTTGAGAAATGTAGTATTATGGTATAGAAAATAATATAAAATTTAATGAGCCGAAAACAACATTTCAATCGTATTTTTTTACGAAAGTAAACTCTAGAATTAATGTTTTACAAGTTATTATTATATTTTTCCTGAGTTTTTCTAATTCTTCAGTAAGGTGCTATCGTAATAAAAAGTTCCCACTCAGTCGAGTTGATCGACGTTTCAATAATGAGACGGAAGGGATTAACTATATAGTACCTTGTCTTTTGCTGCATTAAAATCAGTCTGTTGTTTAGCAACGTTCCTGCAAGATAATGGGATGAAAGTAGAGAAAATGTAAGAGGCAGACACTGAGAGAAGGAAAGGCTGAATTAACTTTGGAAACTTGTCAGAAACAAGCGAAGCAGTGCTTAAAAGTTCTTCTTTGTCACTTTTGAGAATGAAGTTGTCACATGCGTAATCATGTTTTACGCAATTATCCAAGAAACACATTTTATTATATTCCGTACAATTCTATTTCTGGATATCGCCGAACAAAGAATGACGTTATTCGGAGTGAATATCTTTGTGTTAAACTTTGAACGACGGATCTTCCCTCAGCATCAATATTCTAATATTCAAATTAGATTTGATGGAAGTTTCCTAGATTTTCGAATTAGAGAACAATGCATTATTCTCATCGTCTTCGTCGCTCTAACCCGCATTTGGGTTGCAGGAAAATATGGATTTCGCATTTCACCCTCGTTACGAACCCAAAATCTACATATAGAATCCCTTTCACAAACCTGAACGTCAAACTCAATCCATTTTACACGAAAAATTTAGAAATCCTCCATGGATCCTATTTGTATTCCCCCGACTACCAGTTTTCCGGCCTTAAACCCGTGGGACATTGAACGAAGGAAAAGTTAGAGGTAGTAGAAATTTAGGATTTTAATTTTCACACTCACTCCCTCTGACTTTCAATTATTTCTTATATAATATCTAAGAAGTAATTTAATCGCGTATAAGAATTGAAATTATGTTAGTAGATTGCAGCAAAATATTTATTTTCCAACCATCGCTCCCTTAAACATACACAAAAATTCCTGATTTTCATCCAAGTAAAATTTTATTTTTGAATGATTAATGACGTGACATAACAAAAATACAAGACGTGATATCTTTTTACACTCCATTTCAAAATAAAAACAGTAAACTACCCTTAAGTCAACTGACATGAGGCACCCCCATTCTACTTCGAAGGGGGCAAAACCACCCTCAAATAATGTTTTACATTCATATTATAGGAAATAAATTAAATAAACTGTCCAATTTCGTATACCATAATACATTTTTTGCAACACTTAAAATTCTTCATGAATTTGAAACATGGGGGGTGATGATTGAAATATTTTACTGTAACCTTATAGTAACATAATTTCAGATCTTTCGTTTTTAACAAGGTACTTTCCATGTAAATTTTAAAATGTTATTATGTAGTAGTTCGGTTTTATTAAAAGATAATTATAAATTATATATCGAGGTATTTTATTACACTTCAAAGACTATTTGATTTTAATTCGTATTTTAACTACAAAATTAGCGTTTCATAAAATTTGTTTGCATATAAAAAAAAGTTCCCGGAAAAGTTTTCGTCCAATGTTCCCTAAAATTATATAAAACAATCTTCCGCATAACAGGGAATGTTCCCTGTTATGCGAATATTTACCTACTTCCGGGAAACTTTCTGGAAAATTTTTCTGAATGCTCCGAACCCTCCTTTGGAATATTCCAGGAATGTTTATGGAAACATTTGTGCTCTAAAGAGTACTTCAGAACGAATCAAATCGGGGGCGGACACTTGGGTAACCTTCCTTGTAAGTAATTTAAGCAAAATTTTAATCATTGCTGTATAGAGAGACGATTAAAAATCCTAAATTGGAGAACTTTGAAACCAAATATTTGTTTCTGAAAACCAAATCCCTCGTAAATCCTCTTGTTTAATTCATGAAATGAAAGAGGGAAAGTGAGATTTTCGTTCTCATTATTATTTTAGTGCGTTGCCGTTGTCGAGTGACTTCAATTCGAAGTCTACCCATTGGTTCTTGTTCCTCAAGTCACGAGTTTGCACTCATCTTGCTATCGTATCAAACGCAAACGTCTTGAATTTGAAATTACATTGCGATTCGTTCGAAAAAGCGCGAAACAGAGACGCTGAAGGAAATGGAGAATAACGTGAAGGATAGAGAAAGATGGAGTATCAAATCACCTTTTTATAATATCCAAAAATAATTTTCTCTTTTCACAAATAACAATCGAGTGAATATTAATTTCGTATCTCCAGCTTGCTTTCGTTTGTTTTAATATATTTAAAGAGAACTCCTTCATTCTTGACTGCTTTCCCGAAGGACTTATTCTTATAATCTTCCTCGCTTATCCTATTATTCCAGGAGTTAATTATCGTAATCATTGCGATAAGGATAATGAGGAGCTCCAGATTTAATCAGGATAAGAGAAAGTATTCGCTTCAAGGAGATTAAATTTGATGCAATTTAAATCTGGTGAGCATACATACATCTAAAAGTTATTGTGAAATTCTTTTCAAGATTGAATCATTCTATTGAAAAAGAATTTCTTTCCAAGAAGCATTATTCAAAGTTATAATTCGCCTTATTGTAAACAATGTTACATTAAAACTTGCAAAGGAAATTTTCATTTCCATTTTCATAAAACTCCTTTCATAAAGTTGGCTTATGTTTTTATTTTAATCTCGCTGAGATACATAATAAAAAAAGAGACCAGTTCAAAAAACGTATTGACATTTCACTTTTAATTAACAATTAGTCTAGTTCATGACTGTCTTATCGACCTCATGGTATTGTTGCCTCCTCTGATTATCCGTGGAATTGTCTGGCCTATAAAAAATAACGAGGATCTCAAGAGCCAATTGAGATGGGAACTAATCAGTACAATGCAGAAAACTCTCAATTGAAAGCCATCTTTTCGAAACTATAATAACATCTCTAATTCCAACAGAAATCTACTAATTGGGGAAGGACGAAATAAAAAAATCAATTTTTACTTGAAGAATAGAAATAAAATTAGCTGAACATTCAATTTGATGTTTCATCATTATTTTTTCTTCTTTTCTTATCCTTGGACTGATATTGTTTACCACGTCAATTTGAACTTTCGTGAACTCATTAAAACTTTACATTAAACGCCTACTTACTCTTTAATCTTGCTTTGAATTTCATAAAAGATTTAGTGTTCTCTCAATTCAGACGTAAATAAAAAATGAGTGTCGTACACGAAATTTCTAAATCTTGGTTAGAAAATGAGCTCATTCCAAACTTAAAGATTCATTTTGAAAAAGCTCTTATCAGCTACAAAATCTCTTCACCAACAGACTCATTTTTCATCTCAAACACTTTCTTTCTTGACCTGAAATTCGACAAGATTGATGAAAAAAATGAGCTGAATTGTGAATATAATCTCGTCGTGAAACAACCAACAAGAAGGAAGATCATATTTGATACTCTGGAGATCGATAATAATTTTTATAATGAAATTCTCTTCTTTGAAAAATTCGCCAAAAATAGTGCGGATTATCCAAAGTGTTTTTATGCTGCATACAAACCTCCTTTTGACTCGATAATCGTCATGGAAAATATTACAAAGCAAGGCTACAAAATGTGTTCAGTCAAATCTAATCTTAGCATGAAATATATTTTGGCTACTGTAAAAGCGATTGGAAGATTTCATGCCAAGGGTTACATTTTCAAGGAAAAAAATCCCGAAGAGTTTTTTGAAATTAAGAAAGACATTCGCAGTCTTTTGCGTGAGAAAAGTGCCAAATTTTCAAGTAGATTTTACGTTAATATCATGGGAGTAAGAATAGCAAACTATCTTCGTCAGTGTAATGATGAAGATACTTTAAATTTTGAAAAACTGGAACCTTATTTAATGAACGTCTACGAAAAGATTGTGGTGAATGGGATTAAACCTGTGGAGCCTTTAGCGACTTTATGCCATGGAGATGTACTGATAAATAATGTTTTCTTCAAAGAAGAAGGTCCAAAGATTGAAGCGAAACTTTTTGATTTCGGTCAAATGGGCTATCATTCTCCATCTCACGATATTGTTAAATTTCTGATTCTCAACTGTCCGAAGGAAGCCAGAACATCCCAATTTAACAAAATTTTTGTTACTTATCATGATACTTTGATTGAATGCCTGCAAGAAGCTGGAATCTTAAATCTGGAAATATACTCAAAAGATAAATTACTTGAAGATTTTAAATCTCATGCTCTGGCTAACTTTTTTTTGTCTGCCTTCTTTCTAGTCTTCATATTAAAATATGAAATACCTGACATGCAGACATACTTTGCCGGTTCAGAAGAGGAAGGTTCTCACTTTTATTTGGAAGTGGGTGGCGATGAATTTTCAAAGTTTCTTGTTGATATTTTGAGAGACCTGCGAAAATTAGGATGTCTGGATTTCATTTTTAATAGTTGCTAAAAATGTATAACTTCGCGAATTTCGTTTAAATAATATTGATACGAATATCTCAAACCATTACGGAAACTGAACTTTGTCACCCCATGATAATAATTATCGCACTCCAGTTATTAGTTTGAACTTTTTTATCTACAAGTGAGTCAGACTTCTAATTCAGTTGAGGAGAGAACTCTCTCTACGTATGAAAAGAAATAATGGATGTGCTAAACGAAAATATAAAAGCTTGGTTGGAAGACGAGTTGATCCCAACCCTAAAGTCTTCATTGAAAAAAAACAACTCTGCTGTGAGCTACAAAGTTTCTATACCACAAGACTCTTTTTTTGTGTCTCAAGTTTTCTTCCTGGACCTAAAGTTTGTTGAAAATGAGAAAGGAGAGTTCAACTCTGAGTTCAACCTTGTTGTAAAGCAACCAACGAGCCTGAAGACAATAAATGAGGCATTAAAGGTAGATGTAGCTTTCAGCAAGGAAATTCTTTTCTACGAAACATTCGCAAAAGATAGTTCAGATTATCCCCAATGCTTCTACACACTGGATCAACCACCTTATGATTCCATAATCGTCCTGGAAAATTTAACTAAACGAGATTATCAAATTTGTTCGAAGAAAGTTAATCTCAAGATGGAATTCGTCTTGGCAGCTGTTCAAGAAATTGCTAGATTACATGCCAAATCTTACATACTGAAGGAGAAGCGACCCAAGGAATATTCTAATTTTATGAAAGAAATTAACAAACTCAACAGTCGCAGTGTAAAATCAAAGAGTGAAGTTCCTCTAATATTAGCTTGGGCTAATGCTATAGGAGCCAGGATAGTGAAGTATTTACGAAGGATCAATTACGATAAGGCATTTTGTGACAAGATAGAACCTCTGCTTGTGAATACGTTTGAAAAAATTGTGAAAAAAGCGAAGAAACCCAGAGAATCTTTAGTAACGCTCTGCCATGGAGATTTCGTCCGAAATAATATTTTCTTCCGGAAAAAGTATAACCAGATGCAGGCGAAATTAATTGACTTCGGTACGATTGAATTCAATTCACCAGGTAGAGACCTTGCTAAGTTTTTGATTCTTAACTGTACGAGAGAGATCAGAACGTCGAGACTGAATGATATTTTGGATACTTATCACAAAGCCTTGATGGATTGCTTTGTAGAGGCTAATATAACAAATTTGGAAAGGTTTCCTAAAAAATATTTCGTAGAGGAATATAAAGCTAATGCTTTTTGTAGCTTTGTGTGGAATGCTTTTTTTATTCCACGCATCTATGATCAAGATTTACCCAGTGTTGAAGTTCTGATTAATTTATCAGAAGAAAAATTTCAGAGGATTTATCACGAGGTGGGTGGTGATGAAATGACGAAAATATTCGTGGGTATCTTGCAAGACTTGCGAGAAACTGGTTGTTTGAATTTCTACCTGGAATGAGAATCTTTTAAATATCATGGTATGTTTAAATTTATTTTATTTTAACAATATTCTATCAAAATTCTTTTTCATTTTGAAACAAGTCTCTTAAAAGCTTCGCAAATACATTTTTTCAGATGGAGGAGAAAGGCACAAAAATAAAAATATGGAAATCCCCTTTTATCAATACAGTTCACATGACAAAAATGCCGCATGTCGAGTGCGAAATGATCATGTTTTATGGTATTTCGAGGGAATAAATAGTTATTGGTCAGATTTATACACGTGTACGAATTCGATTTAGCTACGCGTGTTTGCTAGGCTGCATTACGAGATTCCATTCGAATAACAGGGCCATTTATTCACCGTGTAAAACCACAAATTTGATTGGCCCGTCGGGTACTTCCTCACCACGAGCCAATGGGACGTTGCATTGCTATACCAACTATACTGAAGCCATTTCGTGCTGAAAAGCCTCTTGTTAGACCAGTAAACATTGACCGCATTTATCAATTTGTCATCACATCTGTGTCTCATTCTCATTCGTTATTCAAGCTTTTCCGAAATTGAATCTGGTTTCTAGAACCTCTCCCAAACATTGATTAAATTGTCTTCTATTCTGTCACTTAAAAAATTATTACACCCAATTTATGTAAACGTATTTTGCAAAATATCCTGTTGAAATATTAGTGGAAACTTTACAATAATTGGACGAATATATAATTGTGTAAATCATATATGTACATATAACACAAAATAAAAATATGCAGAAAAATGTATAATCTCAAAATCAATTCCGAGATATTTTATATAAATGAAGTTTATGTCAATCCCCTGTAAAATTAAAAGTATGGAACGCTGTGATGGCTTTCGCTTCGTCTGTCAGTTGAATCGTTGGCTTCGATCCAATGCGTTTTAATCAACTGATTAAAAATTTTTTTAAAATACTTGTCTGATTGATTGTCTGGGTTATTGCTCGCCGACAGATAAGGTACACGGATCTCATCGTTGTTTGATTGTAGTCTATTTTTTCTTTGACTGGCACATCAACAAAACTTTGGTATAAAAAGTATGATGAGTATTCATCATTAAGAAATAAATTTTAAACGAATCAAGCCTATCTTAATCTTAATTACTGATTATACAAGTCGCTGCTTACAAAGTGCTAAAATTATCAGTGAATGCGCAATTTCGATATTTATTTTTAAACTTGCTATATGTGTAATTGTACATAGTTTAAAATTAATTATAAAAATACTATTATATACAACACTATAGTTATAAACTATTCTTTTATGCTGCGTTCAACACGATATCGCGTGTCATTACCAGCTCATTTTTCTTCATTCTAACATTCGCGTGATTCGATGCCAAAAATGAACGAATATTCGTATTGCTGGAGTTCTTCATCGATCCAAATAATTGACATCCTATTTCTCATACTTAAACTTAAAATTTCTTAATCAGATTATAGGCACGTCAATGGGAAACTGCCATCTTATTCTAATTATAAGCTGTTAAGTAGTTAAGCTGTATGTTTATGTTAAGTACCTTTCCATCTTTTTAGGAGTAAAAATATATTATTATTATCTGTTTTATCTTCAAAGCTTTAAATTAAACATCAAAATCTTCGCAGGCACGTAGTTCCTTAACGCAATTAAGCGAAAATTCTGAACAATTATGGTTGCTTTATGTATTATGCAACATGTTCCGATGCAATCTGTGAATTTCATTGGCAATTTGTCCGCTGATGCTAATTCTCCAGAGTGTAGGTCGGGTCTAGTGTTACGTGCAGTGGCGATAAAAGTTATAGTCTCTTATCGTTTCCATAAAACCGGACGTAATAGTGCGAGGTTGACACTTTTAGAGCGATTACGTACAATAAAAGTAAACCATTCATTCGCGTTTTCAAACAAATATTATTCATCATGATCTGTTACTCAAACCCTCTCTTTAATCAGAATCTAAATCATTTTATAAAATTTCATGTGCACCAAAAAATTACTAAAGAATGAACGTTTGTCCCGTGCATGGTGGAAGTGAAAATTCGTTCAGTTGAGAGACAATATAGCAGAATAGTCAAGAAAGTTCTACTTTACTCAGTATAACTCAGTTTTCCTGACGCAGCTCATTTTCGTGAGAAGGTGATATAAGGGCGTAAGCATGTTTGCAGTTTGGAATGTACCCCACAGATTATACCAGATTATGTCATAAACTTGTCTACTTACTTACGTCATCAGGCAACTACATTCAAAAGTGGTATTCCCAAATTATGTTGCCATGAAAATAATTCATACCCAGCTAAGGACATCGCGTAATCTTGGTATCATAAATCTTCTACCATTATAGAGTAAAGTATGCATCATTTAAACTATAGCGTTTTTAAGGCATGATTTTTTAAGGCAATTCGGTAAGGACCACTTGCAGTTGACCTCTAGGAGCCAATGATTTTGAAATAGTTAGGTCCAGCTCGTAAATAAACTGGAGCTGTCACACACCTTGTTTTCCATAACAGAAGTCGGTGTAGCTGAGGTGCAGCAGAAACACAAACCAAACTGTAAAAACAATCATCTCGAGTCTCGAAGCACTATGACTGGGAGAAGTTCCAAAGTGAAAAGAATCTTTGAAAAACTGATGGTTTTTCCCGAAAAATAGCTTAAACGCAATGCCAAATCATCCTCCGTCGACTCGTGCCGGATCTCTCATTACACGATCTACATGTTTTGTAGGGACTTCCGGTTCTGCATGCGTCCGACCTCGTGGTTGGCCGATGCGAAACTGAACCGGTGGTGGTCCTACGTGAGGGTGTTGGTAATACAAACCCCCGTGTTTCCGTCGTCGGCGTACGAAGCTACCCTGCGAGAGAAGGGTGTAGTAAAGCATCCCCCGCCGAGGGGAAAAAGCGCGCAAGCGCTTGCATCGACGCCACAGAAGTCCTGCGGGATCTTTTACCTGAATCCTTACGGCATGCATTTGTGCATGAGAATTCATATGTTGTGCAAATCCGGCGGGGAATTGCTAGATTTTTTGCGCAACTGGTAGCTATTGTTATTGTCACGCGAATTTGGTGTAGACGCACTGACATTTTATTGTCTTGTTCTGGAAATGTAAAAAGAGAATTTTAAAAATTCAAGTTCAGTGTTAAATTAACAGCAATTATACTTAATTTGCTAGTTTTCAATTTCTTTCAAAACTATCGCACAAAACAATAATGAGCATGATGATATAATGGATTAATTAAAAGATGGAATTTGTGAAGTGATAATAAAGTAGATACAGATATATGAACGTTTAATGTTGATTAATATTTCGCAGTAACTCAATCATATTTTTATGGCATTAGCAGATACGTCATGTCTAACAATCAGTCTTTCCAGATGTTTATACTCCACTTTTTGTGCTATTTCTTTTAGGGATTTGGCTGCCATTGAGTGATGAATTAGAGCAATAATAGATACTGAATCCCCTTTAATTCCAACAAATCCACCCCGCATTTCATTCTTTTTCTTTTCAACGCAATTCTTCTCCACCCTTCCTTCCTATCAAAATATTCAAGCGATACCCTGGAAATTTGGCATCTATCTTCCACCGAATATAGACGACGTGTGCTATACTGAATAATGAAAGGTGGAATAAAAATTGATGTTCATACAATTCAGAAAAGAATATTATTTAAGTGTGGGAATTTTCGTTCGAAAAAGTTTGAAAAATATCCGATTGCAGAAGGTATATTTGAAATAATGTTAAATTATAAGAAAGAAAAAAGACGGTTTAGTATATGACCTGAAGTTTGGCAGTAAGTAATAAGCTAAATATAGTGCAGCGTATGGTCTGCAAGGGGTGTAAAATTTTACGACTTGACGGAATATGAAATTGGCGAATACAGGGCGCAAATGGTAGGAATTTCGTTGGAGATCGTAAACTGTTCTTGTATACCAACCTAGTCTTCTGTCCATTGACAATCGATACGGGTAACTCAGCCATTCAAGCAACTCACTCCGAAAACATCGTAAATTTTTTTTCATCGAATCAACCAGTTTATTTTTTACTATTTTTTGCACCCCCAGCATTAACTTACTCACTCCTCGTGCTTACATTTTACATATTTTCAATCCAAAACCCAACTACAACAGAAAAAGAATTTTTTTTTTCAAATTAATCTATTAAACAGTAGAAATAAAACTTTAGAAAATAGAAGATCCATTGACCCGCCGCAGTTCAAAAGGATTTTCGCGAAAGTAGAGTCAGGGTGTGCCCAGAATTTTTAAACTAGGTCACTCGTATGTCTTCTTGCTAAAACATTCTTTCCTTAAGTTTCCAGCATTTGAAGTTTGAAACTGGAAAATACGAATTACTCTTCTTCAATAAAATAATATTTTCTCCAATAAAACTAGAAAGAATTGATTCGCAATAATAATATCTTATCCAGAAATGTAAGGTATTTGCACTTCTTTCCCTCACTCTTGAAACTTTCTGCGGAATTGACCTCAATCAGGACTTTGGACAAACTTTACAAAAAGTTGTCCACTTTCATGCTCACTCGAACTTACCTTCCATTCCTAACTTTCGGTTTCGACGACTTCTGAACCTTGAGTCCTTTCTCCACACGCGTGAGGGGGCGAACTTTCATAAAGGTCACTCATTGTCATCTTGTAAGGTTCATTCCAACTTATTTCAGGGAGTAGCCTAGCTCTGTCCCAGTGGAAATGAAGGGCTAAAAGAAGATTTCGAGCGAACTTTTTAGATTCGTGGCCCTTCAGATGAAAAAGAAGGTGAAGGGGATGAACGGGGAGAAGAGCAAAAGCCGTTTCTAAAGTTTCGCAATTAACGTGACGGACTTATGTACTGTTTCTTCAACTTTTCTCGGAAGATTACCGCCGCTAGTAGTTATGGAGCACATAACTACTGCGGCTTTAAAGACTTTTTAAAATCTTGGGATACTGATTACATAAAAAAACGGAATGAAACCGAAAGAGAAAGAGAAAAAAAATAAAAAACGGTTGCTACTTACAACTTGAAAGACGAAAGCCCGTACAGAAATTTTGATGGGGTGCTAATGAGATCTTGGCCAGGTTTCTCTAGTTCTCATGTGGTCTTGATGTGGAAAACTGGAAAGGACCCCACCAGACGCGTCACGTTTTCACGTGTAAATAACAAGATTTTAGAGTAATTAAAGAATTTTAAAAGATTTTCAAAAGATTTTAAGTGACTCTAGAGAATTTAAAAGGATTTTGAGAAGGAGATTCAAGAGAATTTAAGGATTAAAGCGTATTAATTAGCTACAGAGTGTTGATGGAATTTCGATAAGATTAAAAATAGTTGCAGGATTTTCAATTACTTTGAAATATTTTGTAAAT
>JAUESI010000033.1:5212548-5226200 GCA_032275145.1 Synergus laeviventris | reverse complement strand
TGAAGTAATAAATATTAAATTTAATATTTGAATCCTCAGCGAATTTCGGATTGGCAACAACGGGTATTTTTTACGGATGGTCTTCGCCCTCTTTGCCACTTTTATTCAAAGATGACTCTCCAGTTCCACTTAATGGTGATCAATCCTCCTGGGTAGCATCATTGTTTGTACTTGGAGCTGCTGCTGGACCTCTAATTTCATATTTTCTGGTAAACAGAATAGGAAGAAAGTACACAATGCTCTCCGCTGCTATACCATCGATAATGGGATTATTGATGATCGTTTTTGCATCCACTGCATGGGTTAGTAGACTTACTGTTAGCGCAAATTATAAAAACAAAGTTTTTGACAATTACCATGACAAAAGAGATAACATGCTAGTTATTGTCTAAAAATGTATCATAATCTCGTAAGTATGAACCTGCTAAAGATAGATAGTCGAAAGTTGTTATCAAGATCGATGAGATATTTCCTGATACAGAAGTTCTAGAACTACGTAACTAGTTACATATAAAAACGTAAAAATGTAATTTCTTCTTCAGGAGCTTTACGTATCAAGATTTATATCTGGAATCGGAACTGGCATAACATATGCCGTAACACCCTTATATTTTGGTGAAGTGTCGCCACCCAAAGTGCGAGGGATTTTAGGCACTATCCTAACTGTTAATTGCAGGATTGGAATGCTTTTAATATACAGTTTAGGGCCTTTTCTCTCTGTGAAAAATATGGCCCTTCTCTCTCTAGTGTTACCATTTGTGTTCGTAACTACTGGTCTCTGGATGACAGAATCACCGTATTATTTGATCCGCAAAGGGCGTCGAGATCAAGCCGAAGAATCTCTTATCCGATTAAGAGGTAAAAAGAATGTTAAAGAAGAAATTAATGTTATTGAAAGATCTGTCGAAGAGGACCTCAAAAGTGGGACAGGATTTTGGGACATTTTTAGCGTCGCTGGTAACAGGAGGTAACTTTTTTTAAATAGATATTTTAATTTTTCGCTTCTTATTAATTAATGACTCATATTCATGATAATCAATTATTATTTCAGAGCCTTTATCACTTGTGTTGGATTAATATTAATTCAACAATTTTCTGGAAGTCAAGTTATTGTTTCCTATTCTCAAACAATATTTGACCTAACAGGGAGTGGCTTGGATGGAAAATATTTAACAATGATTTTTGGATCTGTTCAAGTACTTTCTAGTGCAATTTGTACAGTTCTAACTGATCGGGCAGGACGAAAGCCACTCTTACTAATATCATCAATTGGATCTTGTCTTTCAATTGCAATGGTGGCACTTTATTTCAATTTAGATTACTCAAAGGTTGTAGATACGAGTAATTTAGGCTGGATGGCGTGTGCAGGCGCAATTCTATATTCAGTCACGTATTCAATAGGATTAGCTGCATTACCATTCACCATGATTGGCGAACTTTTTCCCACCAATGTTAAAGGCCTTGCTAGTATTTCCTGCATTGTGTGCTGTAATCTAACTTCATTTCTTATTGTGCAAACATATCAGCTAATTGCTGATAATGCCGGCATACACACTACTTTTTGGTTTTATTCTGCGATCAGCTTCTGTGGGGCTATTTTTATTTTCTTCTACGTGCCTGAAACGAAAGGCAAAACATTACAAATGATCCAAGAAAAATTGAACTCTTCAAAGAAAAATCTCAAGGAAAAGCAAATTCTCGAATTATAATTTTTTAATTCGTATACCATATATTATTTTAGTTATTTATTATACATGTGTTTATTTAAACTCTTAATTTAGATATTGCATTTGTAAACTATCATGATTAGAAAGATAGAAACCAATAGATCTAAGTTGTTTAAGGTAAATCATCATCTATTTATAAATATTTTTTTAGACGTTCTGGTGGGATAAAAAATACAACTCTCTATATGTATATTCAATAAATATAATGTTACACTGTAACACAAGTTATATTTTACAAGGTATATTCATTCACTATATTCACAACTTCATCTGCCGATCTCTAAAACGAGTGGAGACATGTAATTATTTATTTAACTTTTATATATAAATTGGACGTTATATTGTGTCCGAGGTGTACATAACTCCAATAAACATTTTAAAGATAACTAAAATTAATATTCTTTAATGAGAAATAGAACATTTTCCGATAATCCACCTTTGTTGTTACTGATTGAGGAAGTTATGTACCACTCAGCTCTATACCACTCAAATTTATATTTCCTAATACATCGAGTCTCATAAATCGTAGTCTTATCATATTTTTCCATCCTCTGAACTTTTGGCATACCCTGCAATTAATTAAACATATACACAATCCATTACTTTTTCCATTTCCCTCAAGTATCATTCGCCTACATATATTTTTTACAACTTTACTAAATTAAGACCTGAGCAGACGAACTGTTATTTAAATGCTAAGTCTTGAAAATAAATTGTCTTAAAATATCTTTCCTAAGTTTCAGAAATAGTACTAAACATTATACACTTGCTACTGAATTCTAATAAAAAACTCTAACATTGCAATCAAATTGTTTTTGTTCACGCATGGAAGGAACTTTATGTTCGTTTAGTTATTGCACAAAGAGTACGTTTTCAGAAAATTAATTCAGTTTCTGCAATTTATATTCTCTATAGTGTACGAACATTGAACATTACACACATACATATATGCTTTAAATTCATTTCTCCCATTTATCTTCTCGAAATAAAGCTTCAAGCTTCATATTGCACGCATTCTTTGCATCATTAAAAAAATTACCAAGGAATGTCTTCTCTGCACTCAAATCGTGTGAGTCGAAAATGTGAAAATAGCTGCCTATTTTATGGATTACATTCATTCACAGGAACACGCATCTCAATAAATGCATAGTAACATTTAATTAATTTTTTTAATAAAATTGCTTCTATAGTTTTTAGTACTTGGAACTAAATGCATGTAGATTTATGAAATTTTAAGTATTAAATTAATAATTTACTTTCAATTGTCTTTCGCTACCTCTTTGGCAACACAAATATAAATCTAGCAAACATAATACAAAATATATACATGTATAATGTATATGGTAAAGACCAATTTTAAAACGAGAACTAAGAAAAATGACATTCCGTCATTATAGGGACGTATAATACATTTCTTAATAATTCAAACATCATTCATCGCGTAACATTACATAAATTTTTTGTATCCTCTATACACACACATTTTGTATCTAAATTCACTGTACAAAGTTCACACTGTATGTTTCAACCTCCATAGATGTGACATTGATGTCCTGAAGGCCATTTCTCAGGTATTTTTCGACTTTAGTCCCCGTTAATGAAGTTTTGGTAATATTAAGGTTGCGCAATCTAGGGAAGAAAACCCTCTGATCAAGTCCATTGCTGAGAGGACAATGGTTTAAAATTACGTCAGTACCAACAGAGCAGCTGTAGCCCTGTCTGTGAAGAACTAAAAGGGCATTATTTATAGGGAAATGGGGAAGTTTAGAGTCGTGAATAGTCCTTAAATTTAACAAATGAAGATCACACGGAAAACTTTGACTGATTAGCCTTGTTTCCGGTGCTAATTTCACTTCATCTTCAGTCGAACTGTCTACCACAAATACATTTACGGGATAATTAAGAGCATTGCTTAAATGATTAGCAAATAAGGACGGTCTTGAATACTTGTCAACACTAGTAATATCTTCTAAAAGCAACCAATGCTTCATAACTGTTCTTTGATTGTCTAACAAACCCTCACCCATGCCTCTGGAATCGTCATAAAGAGTTCTTCTGTCTAACATCACTTCCAACCAACCAGGTTGGTAACTTGCTGCACCTTGGGCGTGATTAACGAGTAAAGTTAATCTATGCGCGGAGTCCTCTATGTATGCCATTGTTGTGATAGGAAAGTAGTTACCCTCTATGCCAATTCTTTCAATTTTAGTCCTCTTTATCATTTGATGTCCATTCAGATCAGTATAAAACTCTGGAGGATCTCCGTTGAGGATGTCTGTCTGCACTCGCATAAACATTTCTGTTTCACGATTTCTCGGAGGTGCCTCGAAGTCTATTATATTTCGAATATGAATGGCTTCCGAAAGGTAATTTGCACCACCTTCTCGGTGATAAATAGACACGTGATGGGTCAATAATCTCCCATACTCAACTGTCAATCGTGAGCTCAAATTACCGGAAACAATATAGATCTTCTGATGTGGAGTATACTCTTCCAAGATATCTTTATCAGTGTCCCTGAGATTTGGATCAGGCATAAAAAGGTATGCCCCGCTGTGAAACTGAGCTGATGGATAGGCAGCAAACTGTAGATTGCATTGCATAATTTTATTGGTAGCCTTCTTTGTGACTTGCTTCAGAAATCCGGTTTGACCATCGAAGAGAAGCTTTATTTTATGATTTTCCAGTTGGATATCACCAATTTGCATTGGCTTTATTGGGAAAACTATATCTTTACTGCATCTGTTGCAGTATAACGTCGAGAGTGCTTCCGAAGGTACCCGCTCAATTTGCTGGATGTAGTATGTAGCTATAGAGAGAGGTTTTAAATCAGCTATGAACAAGAGTATATACATGTCATGAGTTATACTCGTGGCATTCATCACTGGTGCTATTTGATAAGAAATCGGATTGTTATGCGGATCCAGGACTCTTATTTTATACGAGGTTACTTTAAGACTAATAACTTCTTGTCTAGACTGTGCTAATGAATTGAACAAAACTATCTTCTTATTTTCATGAACACTAATACTAATTGGAATTTTCTTTGGAAGCTTTTCGTAACTGTCTCGGTCAGACTCTGATAAGACGTAAACTAAATTCGATTTCGTTGTAGCTGCACCATCTGATGAAGCTAAGGTCTGAATGGCGAAACCTTGCAGACTCGTCATGTCGGTAATTGATTCAAAAAGTTTCAAGGCATAGTCCCTCATGACAAAGGATTTCGAAGTTCCTGTAATCGCATCGTGATGTTGGAAAAGTCCTAAATTACGCCTGGCTTTAACCAACTTTTCGAAATAAGTTTCGTATAATTTAATATCTTGTCTGCCAGACTGCTTCACTATGTTTAAAGCTAATGTATAGAGAATCTCTGCGGATCTTAAATTGCTTTCGAGTTCTCGGTCCAGGATTTTCATGTACGGTCTCGTTGTGAAATAACCACTCCAATAGGCAGGTCGTCCTTCGCTAAAAATATCTGAGTAAACAAAAAAGTCCCCTTTCAAGCTCGGAAAATGATCCATTCGTTTTCTAATCTCTTGAAAGTAGTCTTTAGGTGTACCGAACACCACTTCTGCGTTATATTCATTTTTCCTACTGTTAATGTAATCCATGAGCACCTTGTAATTGGTGTATTGTTGGTCCCATTCAAATGGATAATCATATCTGTGAAAAATAGTTGCATTTTAGATAATATTACAATGCACTTTTAATGTAAATAAATGGATATCCATACGAACCTGAAGTCATCTCCCAAAGGAATTAGAACTACGTTGTGGGGAAATAAAGACCCAGTTTTGGAATATTGTTCCAGTAACATCTCCGCCATTGCTTTCACGTTGCTTGGTGTGATTTCGACTGCTCTAACAGAATATTCTGTATATTCCCCACGTACTTTACGAAAATCAAAGTTTAGACATACGTGAGGATGAGGACCACAAGAGTGTTTAATATTGTATATATCAAACGGCTGATTATGTGTCAACATGTCAGACGATCCATCCTCGTCCCATGGTTGTCGCCATATAAAATCACCGTACTGTTTTTTCGCAAACCATTGTTTCCAGGCGTAATGAATCCTTTGTATTATTGTTCCCGACACGCCAGAAGACTTGAGTAAGTACGGAACGGTGCCTCCATGACCGAAAGGGTCAACAGCCCATCCCGATTCTGGTGTTACATCCAAGTTTGTTTTCAGCCATTGGTGACCTGAAATTAAAGAATCTCATTTTTATTTCATTTTTATTTCATCAAATCTAAATCTATCAACTCTAAACTCCCTCCAAGAACTCCCTCGAGAACTTCGAGTTTTATTTTCGAAATATATCTATGGACTGGTCTCTTGACAATTTCCAGAATGTAGGACGCTTCCTTCGTTATTGCATGGCTCAGTTTCTTAGAAGTGAATTTATTACTCAAGATATACCTCTAAAGATATTTTACATGAAAAGATGGTTTATTGCAGGAAACCTTTCTAAAAAAGTAATTTTCAATTTACCTTCAATAAGTTGATCCAACATAGCATAAATGTGGGAAGTTGCTTCGTCAGTCATCACCCAACCTCCAGTTGTTACTTCAAGTCGACCTTCCTTCACGAGTTTTTTAACCACTGCCCTTTTCGTTGGATGTGCACTGTTAATAAAGAGTTCAATTTATTCTTAATAATTACAACAGGTAATTATTTTATTATTTGCTGTGCACTATTTAGATATACATCTAATGCAGAAAAATTCTATAGAGTTATAAGTTGACTTTAGTTGAATACGCTTTGAATTCACGTAACTTTAATCAACACCATATCTCGTTACTTTTGAGTAAACATGTTGAAAATTGATTACATCTATTATCTATAAACATAATTATTTTCTACAAAAGAGACGCTATATAATTTGCATTGAAGGCTTGTAATTATCGGGGCTACAACAATAAGTTGTTATGATGATATTACCTGTCCCACCAGAGTGACAGGAACGATACTTCGCTCCAGATGAAAGTCATGTTTGGCAACTGCTGAAGTTTTAACACCATATTGTTGAGAATTCCTCTGGTGGTACTATGAAAGTACTGTTCAAAAGTTTTCAACCATCCAGGATCAGTGTGACTATGTGGCACAAGGATGACCTGAAACCAAAAAACAATATGACAAATCTTTATTAGCATTTCTTTATTCTTGCTTCTGAAATCTAATAAAAATTTAGTTCATGTTGTACTCAAGTTATATTTATACATTTTACCTTCAGAGGTGGTCTCGAAGGATTTTTCTGCAGCTCAGCATATCGTGATTCAAAGCTGTCATCCCAATACTCTCTACTTCTCATCCATGAAGGCTGCAAGAAAATTTTTAAATTGTTTTTTGTAACAAACAAATTATTTTCGCAAATTATATATCTCGATTATCTGATATACCCATCTTATATAATGCTGAAATCAACAATAAACGATACGCAGATGTTTTTCTGTTTATAGCGTTCGATCATCTTTCGAAGATTTTATTAAAAAATTTAAGTAGAATTCGTGCACGTAATAGGGGATTATAACTGCGTAGGTGCTGGTATGTTTCATCGCGCAAATAAATGCTGCATTCTGCGCGTCTGGTATGCGACATTTCTACGGAAATAAGTTTTTTTCGATCGCTTGAATGCAATATAAAAAATAATTTTGTTCCGACGCATTCAGTCACGAAAATGCAACGCGATTAATATATTTTAACATGAATCCGCGTAATTTGCACCTTTGTTCTTTTTCAATATTGAATGATAAAATTTTGTACAAAAAACTCACACAAGCCCTAAAATTACGCTAATTTTTGTGAAAATAGATTCATATTGCACAGCTTACCTGAAAGTCAAATTTTTGAAATTGCTCCTGGGCATCAATATCGGATGTTCTGGGTTCGATGACAGGACATGAAGCTGCTGATATTTGAGAGCGTGGTGCCTGAGTATACTCTGGCGAGATTTCTGGTGTGACGCCTCTGTCAAAATCATCATTTAAAAGATTTGAGGCTGGACCAGAAGCTGGTGTTTGAATCTGACTGACATAGTACAGACAGAGCAGCAAAGACACCAAGACCACGCATATAATAAACATGCGGCCTGAGCCACGCCGTAACAATTTATACATGGCGTATATATTGCACTTATTGAATATCCACTCTTCTTCACGATATAACCGGAAGTTACTACTTCGTCTGTCACTGCACTTTCGTAGCACCCAGTGAAATCATTGCGTCGGAAGAGTAGAAATATTTGGACCCACTCTCATTTGATTGTCGGCTTTATGAACCCAGCAAATACCTTCAAAGCAGAAAAACGTTGTTGGCAATATTTTTTATTGAAATAACTTATCTTATGTGTTCTAATATTTTTTAAATGTTTGCCAATTTTTCAAAATACCATCTCAATTTCTCTATTTCACAGAATTAACGTATAGCAATAATCTTATCTTATAAACCTATAAGTCTTAAACTAGCTTATTACACTCAAGGATTCGAATATCTCGTACAATTTTTTTTATTTGTAAAACTAAAGTACTTGAAAACTGTTTTAGAGTTCTTCACGAAAAGTACAAAAAATATATTAAAAGTTTTTTAATTGTTTTAAAACTTTTGACGTATATCCTAAAGTCGATGACAGTAATAAAAATGCATATTGTATAATGATTTTCGGCTCATTCTAATTCATTTTAAATGAATACCTTTTTAAAATCACTATTTTTACTCTGCATCATTAAATAATTATAAAGTTGTGCATTTCCTTCACTTTCACTCTTTCCAAATCAGGAACATGACAACTTTCCAAACTTAAAGATTTTCTTTTTTCTGATTTTCTTTTTTTCCTCATTATATAATGTAAAAAATATACACCTGCGGAGATGTATTCGTATATAAAAAGAGTTAATGAAATTATCGGACAGGAATAATCATGCTTTCTTTATCTCATGTCCCTCTCTCAGACGATGAGAATATTGAAGATTGAATGGAAATAAACAATTATTGGTTTGATTACAAATTTAACATAATTAACTGTACCTGCTTTTTAAAGTTGTTGAAATTATGATGTAGATTTTATGATGTATTCGAGAGAGATTTAATAAGAAAAGAACGAGTTCGATATTTTTTCTCAACTATATAACAAATATTAATCTTCTCTTAACCGTGATAGAAAGACAACCTCGAAAAATTATTTATAGATAATTACGACCTTTATCACTGCTGTATATTTTATTTTTAATTAATTTAGTTTTAAATGAAGAATAAAACGAATTTACTTAAGATTCTATCGACCTTAAGGAACACATTCTCATCATCAGAGTACTCGCGCTCGATATTTTATTTAGACCTAGATTTACACAATTAAAACGAAAACTAATCATCGTATAAAAAAATTGGCATGGTAGAATATGTAGATCATTTTAATACCAATAATTATGTTTCTAATCATTTTCTCTGTATCTCGTTTTATTTGTCTCAAAATTTGAATTTTCGATTTATCAAGACAATTTTTTAAATTATTATCCCTACCTTGTACGGTGTTAAAAAAGGGAGTGGGGGGGGGGTGAAATTACACAAATTTAATACATTCTATGATGAGAATGTAAAAATTCGAAGAGTTAAGTGAGAATCGAGAAATTCTTGTCTTTACACCCACACAAAAATTCGTTAAAAAATTCGTATATTTTTAAATATGACATAAAAATTGATGGGTTCTTCGAATAAAATATTCAGAATTTAGCTTTTGTCTATCTATGAAAGCTACAGTTATAGACACACGAACCTTAGGCACAATTACCAGTTAAAGCTTGAGACTGAGCTAATGGTGTTTTAGAGTTGGGGGTTGTGCCAAGGGTGACTGTCTGCGTTGAGGGGCTTCCACTGAAGTGCAGGGGAGAATAATTTGGGTGCGTATATATAACCCGAACGAATATGCCAGACAGAAAGCAGAAAACTAGGAAATAAAAGTAAATTGGTGCATACAAAATTGCAACGTTGTGCTAAACAAAACTTAGGCTACTTTAAAAATTCTTTAATCTTCTTTACCTCACCGTGTATGTAGGTTACTTTTGTTAAGCCACCCTTAGAAGCATTGCCACTAATAAAGTGAGGAAGCATAAGTCTTTGGCAATTAAACTTAACTCGCGGAAGACTCAATGTTGTAGGTAAGAGAAAATCAGTCTTGAAAGTTGTTCTTTTCCATTTGTTTATACATATAGTATGGCACCGGGCGAATTGTGGTGACTATTGTAACAACGAGAATGAAACGCGACGATAACTGACGAGTGCCCATAGGTCGAGATGTCGCGAAAGGTGGTCAACCTTTGAGGTCGAAGTTGTAGGTCTAATTACAGGTCTAGTTGCAGGTCTAGTCTAGCTATTCCTCACAATGGGAAGCACACTGCTTTGCTATGGGCAGCTCGAGTGGAATGGTCTTGACACGCCGCGCCAGCGACTATACGCTTTTACAACCAGAAAGGGCGCATGTGCCGATAAAATCCACCGGTAACGTGTTTCGAACTGAGTATACAGCCAACGTGCACAAGGATCCGAAAACGGTATGTTTTCCTTATGTAGACTGGATATTCATTCGGCGAAAGCGAAAAGGCTAGATTGCTAGAACAAGTTTCGCAATAACATTACAGGCTCTACAGGAACAAGAATAACCTGGTCAAAGATCCAAAAGTGTCTGTAAAAGTTTCCAATTTGCAATCAAATATCGAGAAGGCGCAAACTTTCAATCTGCATGAGAAAATCAATGCAAGTATCGTATCTTTAAAATCCTTAGGGAATGAATGCAGGAGAATGAATATAAACAGAAGACATGAACATCTTCAGGCGGATTGGAAATTTTCAAAAAAACTTGACAACTTGGAAAAACATCTTGACATTGAATTTTCTTTTGTTTTGATGCAACACAAATTCACGTATTATATATAATCTAATTCTTTGACCGGTTGAAAGAAAAAAGATAGAAAAGGACTAAACTAAACTCTATCTTTTCCTATCTTTTTCTTCAGTCTATCTCTTCCCAAAAAAATTGAATCTCTTCTATCCATTTTCTCTATCTTTGTCTAACTCTTGGTAATGAATTTATAGAGCGATAAAAAAGGATTGAAATGATTATACAATGATAGATATGGAAAGAATGGTAAAGATTGAAAAGGATAAGCGTGGTATTAGATAGATAAAAAGACTAAGATTCAAAGGAAAGAGGTTATTGTACATTTAAAAAGAGATAGAAATATAGATTGATGTGGATATTAGGAAGGATACATTTGGACACTGTTGGATTATTTCAACTATTATATATAATATATATGTATATAGAGCAAAATATAATCTACATTTCTAAGTAATGAAAATGATATGCTATAAGTCGTGTGTGTTCTTCGATTCTGAGAAGTTTAGAATAAAGCTTTAAGAGCTATGCGTAATCTCAATAACATAAACTATAAACCATGATTGAAATGTGTATGGTGTATGAATGTGATTTAAGCGACACGTTGGTTCTTTTGTCTAAAATCTGATCTTGTTGAGTAAAGACGTGCCTTCAAAGTGACTTTCAATAAATTGATTCTTTCTTTAATTCAAACTGTTCTTATTCATAACCTGCTTCCCAATAGACACATTTTTCCTTTCTATTATTTCAATTCTGAAAGTTGAAAAAGATTTAAATAGATAGACCCTGACCCTTTGGTGGGGCCCTAACCAGTTTTTCGTAGTTCTAGTGTGGTCCTGATCACTTAACTAGTTAATTTTCAGAAATGTAATCACAATCACAATTTATTTTTACCCATTGGTTGGAATTCTATTCGCTGCCTATACTTGAAAATCGAGATCAGAACTGCCAACTAATTGTAATGAATTTAAAGCGATTTTAAAAGATTTCAAGTGGTTTTAAGGAGTTTTTAGAGAATTTCAAAAGACTTCAGGAGAGTTTTAAGTGATTTTAAGGTATTTGAAAAAATTTTAAAGAGTTAGATTCTCAAGTAATTCCAAAACAAAAAATATTTCTAGATTCTTTAAAATCTGTTAAATCTATTGAATTTCAGTGAAATATTTAGACAAACCCAAAAATATTTTAAATGACTTTTAAATCTTCAGAAAAATCTTTTTAAATCTTGGATTTGAAGAGAATACCAAAAAATTTAAGGATTTTCAAACGATTTTAAAGTATTCCAAAAAACTTTTAAAACAAAAAATGTTGTAAATTCCCTATTTTTACTTGATGCTTGGGTTTGACTTGAAAAATTCTTCAACGCCCTGTTTCGTTATCAACAATATCTCAGTTTTATTACATTATTTTAAGGTGGGAATACCAATGTAAGATTGGTATTATAAATAGAAATCCTGACCAGGGCTAAAAGGGATTTTTATAGAATAAAAAATAAATGTTAATTGCTGCCGGAATAGGGTCTCATAATGGTGTCTGTCCATTATATAAACTTTACAATTATACACCTCCCATTCATGATACAATGATTTTCGCACGTTGACCTCATAAGTGAGTAGTGAGTACTGTGTACGCATGAGATTTGAAAATGGGAATGGCAACTGAATTACTGCATGCATGTTATTTCCGTCATTAAAACCGTCGGCTGCGACTATTTGCGATGCTCGACCACCTCCTAACTGGGTGAATGTAGCAAATTTGTTGCTTACAATTTGGGTTAAGTGAAGACTGGTAGCGAGCATATTTTCGGGTTCAAGAGATAGGCAATTTATTTTCTTCCATTTTTAGACCCTCATCATAAAATGTAAGCCTTTCTGAGAATTCCCGTAATATTATTTTTGCGGAAATAATGAGAGATCTGGCATGGAGACACAAAAAAAATATTTTTTATTTCCCGATCGAGTCGGGAAAAGGTCACAGAAAATAGCAAAATGAATCCCTTTTTTTTAGGTGAAAAAGCACAGAAGTTAAACCACTGGAATATAATTGATGATAACCTTAGAATTTATGACGAATTTTGAGCCTGGTATGAATTATGATACTTTTTGGCTTTTATACGTGCTCTATGCTCGAGAGTCAAAACCTAACAGGAAATCAAGCAAGAGCGAAGTATAAACAAAACTTTATCTCTCTTTCAAAAGCAATTTCTCTAATTGCTAGAGCAATATTGCTCGTAAATTCCGAACTCGTAAATACAAATAATGAACGCTATAGAAATTTTAATATTCTAGGGAATATGCTGTGCAATTTTCTTTTCCCTGTGGCTAAATGTTTAGAAAATATGATGTCTATACTTGGAACAAAAGACGCTTTATTTGTTAGAAGAAGAATGGAAAATTGAACTTTCAAGTCAAGAATTCTTATTGTAATATTTAGAATAGAAAATTCGTTGATTATAAATGATGAATATGAAAGTCTCTATCGTGAGTGTATTTTTATCGATCTAAAGAAATTTATTACCGACTCGATCAGATAAGATTCTATAAATATTGCAATTTTTTAGATCCGAGGTTAAAGGAAAATAGTATTTGGATTTTCGTATGATAGATTTTATGTTATTATTTTCGGAGAATGGTTGAAAATGACCATTTTAAAAGTTTATTCTATATAAATATTGGATAACTGTTGATATAAATATTGTATTGCCTCCCGAGATAGTTCTTGTTCATTCTGAGACAGCTGAAATTGTGTGAAAGTAACATAAAATATTCATAAACATTTTAATAACATTATGCCTTTCTCTAAACTTTCATCGGAAAGGAATATTTCATTTTAATTTGCATTTATACTATTTATACCTGTTCATACATGCATATAGTTTAATTTCATCTGTGGAGAAATTTTACTTTATTAAGTAATTTAAAAAATATTGTAGTCCAAATATTTCTCTGAAGCTAGAGTTTTATAGAGCAGCTTCCGTTTCCGGAAAGTTTGTAATGTATACACATTGTGTAAAAGAAAATTACCCATTTTAAAAAAA
>JAUESI010000033.1:5183964-5212448 GCA_032275145.1 Synergus laeviventris | reverse complement strand
TTTAAATTATAAAATAAGGAGAAAAGTAGATATAGCGGTATTCCTGAAGTTTATATTATCCTTATTTTATAATAAGGTGGAATAAAATAATTGTAACGTCAGTCTCGGAAGAAAAGCGAATAAGTAAAATAAAAGAAACAGGTCATCCACTTTTATGATACCGTTATGAATTGTGGACTCGTCTAGCATTGGCTTACAATATCACTAATAAAAGGAATTCTTTTCCATACAAAAGTACAATGTATGACACTAATTCTTGTATTCGTCACTCATATATTTTCAATTCAGAAAATTTCAACTTTACAGTCTCAAATTCATAGAAAAAAATTTGATTCAATTTTGAATGTTTTACTCGAGGAAGCTTTGTAGTCGTTATTTCGTTCATTCAAATTAGGACAATAATCAGGACGATAAGTAGGACAAAAAAGAGTACAAAGTAGGAGAAAATAGTTATAAAACAGGAAAAAGTAGGACATAATAGAATTAATACAAAGAATTAAATAACAAAACAAACTTTCAAACCTTTTGTGTTCTTTTGAATAAAATGAAATTCCTTTTCAGATATGTTAATGAGAGAAACGCCTAATCTTCATTTACTTCCACGTCTTCGTACCCCAAATTCTTTATTTAAAATATTAACCGCTATTTAAATTTGTTATTCATTTGCAAATAGAGAATAAAAAAAAACTTTCTGCAAATACGCATGTTATATGTTTCGTTTCGCTTTGCCGCATCGGGGATTAAACCCGCGATAACGTGGTTGCTAAGGTTCTGGAACACAATCAGCACATTACAAAAGAGCAATGTTACTACAGATTAAAAAAGTATATGTCGAATTTTACGGTCACTCACGGATTTTCTTAATGAATAAGAAAGAAGTTTTCACGTCACTTTACGCACGGTTTCACTAGACTTTGTCCTTTTTTATTTTTACGACGTGAAAGGATCATAAAAACGAATTTTTAAATCTAGCAGAAATACGACTCTTATAAGAAGTATCTTTTACATTATATATAAAATAACTTGTTCTACCAATGGAATCTGTAAACAAGGATTTAGTAAAAGAGATTGTCCTATTTTTTCAGCGATGCGAAACTTTGACCTTGAAGCATAAAAAAAGAAAACTGAATTGAGATGGCATCTGATATATTTATTGCTTTCTGAAATATAGCCCATCAATGAAGGATTAATATTAATGAAGTTTTTAATACATTGATTCTGTAATGTTTGAACAAGTGTATAACTTATTGGCAATGAAAATTGCAAGAACAAAATAACTCAAACGAAGGTGAAGGATAGCTATGAATAATATACCTAACAGGCAGACAGGAATGGGATGGCGGCAAGTGCCGAAGAGCGGCAATGTCAATCACAGAGGAAGCAGGGAAGCAGCTCTTGTTCTCATGACTAGTCATGATCGTTTCTAGCTCTCACTCGCTCCATATTTCCCATAGAGTAATATTTACAGAGATAACCGATGTGTATTCACACATATCACCCCTACCCTGCTTGCATTATCATTTGCGTACTGTCACCGATTTATACAGCTGTCACTAATTAAGATAACACACTGCATCAAATGTTGTGGTATAACTAACGCACGTTTCGCACACAACACCAGCAATCGCGGAAGAACTGGTGGGACTGTTTCGGACTTTCAGAACATGATTTCAGAAAATGCTATGCCCCACCATGGAATGAGAGTGAGAGAGGCAAATAGAAGGGAAGATTTGTTAAGAGGAAGAGAGAGAAAGTATATGGTGAGGAAACAAGCAGGAGTAAAGATGAGGCTTGTCCACAGTGGGGGATAAAACAGGATCGAATATACGATAAAAAGGGCCCGTAGCAAACGACAATGACGCCAATATCAAAAATCACTATTTTACTCAAAAATTTACAAATATCAACCCTTTATTAAACTCGATATTCTTATTTTTTTGTAACGTTTTTACTTATTTCTCATTTTGAGAAAATAAGATTTGCATCTTTCTGCACTTTGACTCTTGTTTGTGAGAATACATATTTAAATATTATATTATATTGATTTCTGATTGTACCTTTCTCAATCTGCTTGACTCATTTATTTTATCGACTTCGATTATTTCCTTTGCTATTTAAATATATTTAGAAATAGCTTTTATATTACATATTCTGAATTTTATAAATATAGGAAACAGTGTCAGTGCAATAGAATAGAATAAATAGTTTGTAGAATCGAAGCTTATATTCAATAATTCAATAATGCAATCCATTTGTATCATTTGTTAGCAAACATTGTTTGAAATATTTGAAAACAGTTATGGCTTGTAAATAGTACATTTCATTTTAGCATTTTTAAATACACGTGAAATAGCAAACGTAAATGTTGACGCAAGTGAAATTTTGAAGTCACCCAAAAATGTTGTCATAATTCCAAAGGTTCAGAGGGTTCAGAGCGTTCAGAGGGCCTGGAAGTTCAGGTAAGAAGAGGAATAAAAGGACCTCAACAAGCCCTCTATTGTTGAAATTCTTCGTCAGTACAGAAAAATTTTGTTACCATCTGTTGCTACGCCAATGCTTCACTTGATTAGAGTTCCATAAAGAAATCTTATCTTGCTAAAGAAAATAAAAATGCGGAATAATCAACGAAATTTTAAGAAATTTCGACTAATTCAAAATAATTTTAACTAATTCCTGAATTGGAAAAGAATGTTAAGCAATTCAAAGCAAATGACTCACTTCTTATTCAGCTCGGCAATTTTAAGTTGCAGACAAAATCAATTCCACTGAATTCTTGACTAATTGATTTGCCTGAGTCACATCAGTGAAATACATAGAAGCAGAAAATATGAGTTATAATGAAAATTGTATTGTAATTTATTGTAGGAAAAAAGATATTTATTTGAACCCAATTTTGTTTCATATACTTTACACAAACTCATTTAAAACCTTAACTTACGAAATCACAATTTTGTGACACATTATATATGCATCGAAAAATGAAATTTATAATGTAAATTTTGTTAAAATTAATTATAATAGATTTTTAAACGTAATATCATGTGAGTATAAAATTACATATGGTATACATATAAAAATTCGTATTAAACTGCATGTACGTTGCACATACAGATTGTGCAGTAATTATTCATATCTCATAGAGATATTTTCTATATTTTGTAGTGATAAATGTAAGTATAACATTTTTATTATCAAAATCTATCCACATTATTTCCTGCTTGAATTGTTCATGTAATAAAACTTTCACAATTTTTGTGATTTATTTAAAAATAGATCTTAATGATGATTCAGGAGTTGGTACCCTGCTGAAAATTTCGGAAAAAATCTGAAGAAATTCGGGACGTCATCCGGTTTTTGTAATCCGGATTCTATCTGGTTTTTTTCCGAAATATGTCTGATTATCCAATTCTCATAAATGTTATTTGATGCCATATTTCGTAAAAGTTCCGGACTGAGTCGGACTCATTTTCAGGAATTTATCCGAAATTTGAAGCTGTGAAATAGGGTAATTCATCTGAATGCGATTGTAATTACCTAATTCTTTTCTGATTCTATGCTATTGAGTACCACTGATTCAGGTAATGTTTCTTCTTCACAGGAACAGTCTTTCGTTTCGAAAATTGTTCGGTACAATAAAGCCGCAAGCATGGATCCGCCAATTGGTCCGAACCAATAAATCCAGTGTCGAGACCACTGATTGTTCCAAATTGCAGGGGCTAAGGATCTCGCAGGATTCATACTGCAGCCAGTGTAAGGACCTGCTGCTGTCGCCAAAGCAGTCACAGCTAAACCAAATTTAAGCGAAACTCCATCTGTATTTTTAACATTTTTCTTATCCCATATAGCACATGCAAGCAACATTAAAACCGCGGTAGCTATTGCCTCTACAAGTAATCCTTGAAGCGCGCTGACATTCAAACCCAAATTGGTTACGCAAAACTGGTCCTCAGAGGCAAGGGCGCCTCCTTTAAGCGATCCCTGTGGTGTCACCACCTGAAAAATAGTTACTTTCTATTAAAAACCCATAACTTTCTATATTAAATTTTAAGAATTTCACCTATCAACTAATTGAAAATAGGGAATAAATCTGAATTAGTTCAATTTATTACTAAGTAATAATAGTTTCTTACTAATTTAAATGGTGCGAAGTCTTTTACTATAAAATAGTAAAAAAATTAGTAATTGGTAACACTATTCAATGAAATATCGTAAAAATTGTTAGATCACAAGAATCTTTTTAAATCACTTATAATTCTGTAGGGAACTTTAAAATCTCCCTAATAATCTTTTAAAATACCCTAAAACCCTTAAATTCTTAAAATTCCATAAAATCTTTTGCTCGATTCGTTGCAAAACTTTCAATTCGAAATAGTATAAAACGGACTAAATTCCATGAAAAATGTATTCAGGACTCATGTTGACTATTTTAAATGGTAAATTCAGTCATTTTCTTTTTTGGATCAAGGGTCACACATCTATTCTTTGGTAAATCGTGGGAAAGAATATTCTGTTCGATTGTATACATATAATTTTGAAATTCCATGTTGGTTTTATCTTTCGAAACGCTTTTTTCTACCAGTTTACATATTCTGATTCTCCGCTGATTCACAAATGCACATAAAAAATCTATAGGTTGAATATTTTTCTTTTAAAACAGCATACAATATACATACATTATATACCATATATATATGTATATATCTTGCTTTTTTAACACATACAGTAGATTCAAAAAATGGCATTACCTTTAACAGGCCGTATCCAAGAATAGCACCAGCTGATTGAAATAGAATGTAAATTACAGCTTCTGAAATCGATTTTTTACCCAGAATTACGGCGCCTACAGTTATCGAAGGATTGACATGGGCGTGACTAATATGTCCAAATATCTGAAAAATGCATGATTTTATTTATAACATATAAATATATACATTTAAGTTAATGGTAATATTAATTCAGCGTCACATACCTGAATTACAATCATAACTGCTAATCCAAAGTTTACAGTAATTTGCAAATGTGGTAGAGGGGTGGAAGGTGTTAACCCTCCTACGCAACCCATGCATCCTAGAAAAACTAATATTGCTGTTCCAAGAAGTTCTGATAATCCCGTGACAAAAGTTTCTTTAAGAGAACTTTCTCTCTGTACCATTTTTCTTATTCCTAAAACAGAAATATAGCTTTAAAAACATCAAACTTCACAAATCCACTCCCTAAACTTCAATCAGTGAAAAGTTAGTGACTCCTTTTCTCACGATTTTAATCACTGACAAATCGCTGAAATTTTCAGTGATTCAATTTCAACGAGCATTAGAGGAAGAAAGTAGTTCAACAAAAATTATAGCTGATGAAATCGTGTTTCTTCGTACTTAATGTGTATGCATAAATAGTCCTTAACAGCATCAAGTTAGTTGTTCTCATAAATTCATTAATTGATTCAAATTTGTCCAACTCGAAGAGGGAAGCAGGATCGTATTATCTAATTATGGCGAATACGCTGATTGATTTCATAAAGATCGTATACATAAATTAAAATTTATGAATATATGTACTTATATTTCTGACTTCCTTGTTATTATTTAATTAGGTATTTCTTCGAGTATATGTCCTATATCTTTCCTAACTTGGAATAAACAAAGAACGAAACAACGTAAAAACCGAATAGATGCTGAGTACCTGTGACTTCTGCTTCTTGATAACGTCAATTATTATCCTTATCAAAATATCATCATTATCATCGTGTTTAAATACGTATACAGTAGCAGATATGTCATATCAGGAAAGCATAGATACAATATTTTCTTTATTTAACATATGTGCTTGCATGGACAATATGATAATTGCAAGAATTTTCAATTAAATCCGTTAAACCTTTACGTTTACAATTCATTAATTTTTCTGGAATAATTTACTTAAAAAATTACAAGTTTACAATATTCCGGTGTAGAACTGAACCCATATCCTTTAAATAAATTTGAAATTAATCATTTTTGTTATTTAATAAAATTATATTTATAGTGAGTTAACCGATACAAAATTATGAGAATAATCATACATACATCATTATACCTTACAAAAGGTCACGGTATAATAAAAATTACTTTAATGTTAGATGAAATACTGCCTGTATTAAAAACGTTTTTTTAAAAGGTGTGTAAACTGAGTGTTTACCTTCACAAAAAATATAATCGTTTATGGAATTTATGTAGCAAGAGAAAAACAGGTTACTAGAATAGTTAATACACATTCGGAGCTAACCATAAACGGTCTTAATTCATGTGAATTAATCTCGTTTAGATCATCATTATAAAAAACGCAATTTCCTTAAAAACCGTCAGCCATTGTCAGAAAATTCATCATTTTTGCGAATTTGCACAATTTTCAAACAAAGAAATTCTCTGTTTCTGTAACATACTAATAGAATCTCTTACGCCTCAAGCGTTTATCTGACTGGTAAAATCAGCTGTATGATTAAAAAAAAACTAAATGGTGAGCATAATATTGTGTTTTATGTTCAAACTCGCGAAATAAAACTATCAGAAGGAAATGAGAATAATAATTGTTGCCGACAGTCAGGTTCTGCGTATATTTTATCAAGATTCCGTCCATTGAATTTGGACATTCTCCGTGACCTTTCACCTTACAATTCACCCACTAGCCATTTTAAGACACAATTTGCATATCAAAGTTCTCACTTTTTCCTTTCTATATTCAAACATTTGAAAACACTTTTCTGACCATTATAATTTGAAGTAAACTTATCATTTTTTTTATAAAAAGCCCTACTTTATATAACTTTTATAGAGTCTAAACAATTTTGCTCTACATGGAATTTTCTCAGAAGAAAGGTAACACATCGGAATTATTCGACATATGAATTATGTATTTAAGAATAAGTATAAGAGTATACAATCTATCTATTAAGAAGCCAACTGTTGCGTATAGGTACAATTTGTCTGTATACACTTAAATTGGCTAATGATTCGAAGATAATCCATTGGCATTTGCGATTGAGCGTAGGTAGATGTAAGGCCAATAAACCGAATGATTATTCCTTAAAGCATTTCAAGGACTCAAATTAATCTGCTCTTGTCCTAGCAATTCATGCTTTCGTTATTGGAACTTCCAGCATCCTCATCTTGGAAGCTATTTGTTACTTTACAATCGTAAGGGATTTATTACATAACTAGTGTCGAGTTTGATATAACAAAGTATTAAGTTTAAATGTTATTTCGACAAACTTTCAATATGCTTTTGTTTTTGCATAAACAGTCAATATTGTGAGTAACTCTAGAGATAAGTTTTATCCAAAAGGGCATGCATATTATATATACATATATATATGTGTGTGTGAATATCAATCTAATCATTTTTCATTTTTATCGCATTTATCTTGTAATGTAAATAATCAATTTTCACGGTACTATCAGTACCTTTGGTTCCAACATTGTCGAGAGTGCAATCATGAATGCAGAGAATGTATAATGAAATCAAAGAGGTCAAAGGTAGAGGCTTTAGCGTTGAATGTGAATGCAATTACCACTTGAAACCAAAGTATAAAGCGAAAATCTGGTGGTCGGTATTATTTCAGAAATTTCCACGCGTAGCTAATCAGATGCTGTTTCAAGTCTAAGTTTGAGCATTTTTAGACGGCTAATTGTGGGATTGTATAGTGTATCTAATTAAAAATATTTTCAACAAACAAGTTAAAACCTCAAGTTGACAGAAAAAATAGTCCGGACTGTATTTATAAACAGGAAGAGTTACCTTTGAAAACATTTCTAGAATAATTTTACTATATGAATCTGTTACACATTACTAAACATAAACTGGTGCATTCAACTTTGTATATAACGTACTAGAATCGACATATGATTTTTCAAACATATTAAATTGTTTTAAGATTTTTCCAACAGTCTAGACATATGTACAGTTGTCGCAGGTATTTGAGGAGACTGAAAATGTATGAAAATAATTTTGTCCGTTGGAAAATAGATCGAGGCGTAACCAGAATAACCTGGCTGAAAAAAGATGCGGTTTATAAATACTATCAGTTGTTATTGTCAAAATTTTGCGCTTCAACGATTTTATTATTGTCGCCGAAATACGCAGCTTAAAAAAAAAT
Source organism: Synergus laeviventris (assembly GCA_032275145.1). Classification (NCBI taxonomy): domain Eukaryota; kingdom Metazoa; phylum Arthropoda; class Insecta; order Hymenoptera; family Cynipidae; genus Synergus; species Synergus laeviventris. The sequence continues at coordinate 5,204,323 of JAUESI010000033.1, read as the reverse complement.
TATGGAAGACAATATCTATTCAAACTGATTCAAGACAATGTAATGAATTTAAAACGTTTGCTTTTTTTTTTCTTTTTTATGTATAGGCTTTAATTATTAACTATAGGGAAATTAAATTCTAACAGAGGATTATTTTTTATAACGCGCTGGTATATTGTGCGAGATTTACATTTTAATGACTTAATAACTTAACGCTAGTCGAAGTCTGTATAAAAAAGAACCTACTTCCATACTTTATCACAAAAACCATAAAATAAACTAAATAGAAACTAATCTTAAATGCTAATATGTAGAATACTCTTGTATCTACATGTTCCTTTTTTTGGACCAAACGCCTTCTTTCCAAAGTTCCTATCGAAAAACGGAAACAAAAACTTCCTACGAAATTTAGTTAACCTTGATGGTTTCATGTGTAATAAAAGGTACAAAGAATAACATTTCAACCTTGAAATTGATCTAAAATTCAGTCATAGCAAAAAAGTGTTTATTAGTTTCCTCGTGCGATGTTCATTGTTGAATGTATTTATGTGTTGGGAAAAACATAATGTTCAGTTTGAAAAATACGGTACAATTTCTTTTTTAATCGGTGAGCCTTAATTTGCACAAAAAAGACAAATTAAAATAGAAATATTGTTATTAAAGTAGAGCAAATTTTATTATATTCAATAATAGCCATCTAATCGTTTGTTAACTTCAAATTATTCAAATATAATTGAATTGAGTGTCATCTCTATAATTATATATATATACATAACTAAAACACCTGTAAATTCCACTCATTTTTCATTCAAGCGACACATGAGAAATTATTGACGAGGTGCATTGAAATATCAAATGATTTTATTGAAAACAGTCTTGCAAATTCGCTCAATTGTTACGCGAAATATGTCTGTTATATCCCAATCAGCTCTTATCTACTTTGAAATGGAAAAAAAAACATTCATTTTTAATAATGATGTGTTTGATAATATATAAATAGTAAATAGTCTCGATACACACATTGCAGTAAAATTAGAAGAGAAAAACGCAGTCCGAAGTTCAGGCCATTTAAAAGACCAAAATGATTACATTCTCTAGGATAATGGTATATAGATTTATGAATTAAAAAAATCTTATAAGTTAGCAAAAGCTGCCATAACAATCATTATGTATACTATGTGATTTCGTCATATACTCGTCTTATCTTTTCAAATTTAAAATTCTTATTGATCGACCTTTAGTAAAACGATAATACTAAAATATAATAAAGACTTTTATTCAATAGGAAAATTTTAAACGGTAAGGTTTGGGAAGTCACTTGTTACCCACCTGATTAATTGAATAATGGGTGAGTTATCAAATTGGATACATCTCTATAATTTATAAGAACTTTGAACCAGAGCAACAATTTCAACCACTTCACTAAATTATGTATATAATATTAAGTTACATCATTTCGAAATTGTTTAACCATTTTATTTTAATACACTTTCTATTACATTCCTTTTACTTCATTCATGAAAGTTAAAAAAAAATAAAATATCACTCGTGTTTCGGTTGGTAGTAACTTATTTTTTTTTTTTATGAAAAGGTGAAACATTTCGGTGAATTATAAACTTTATTCTTTGTAATTTGAGTATTTGTCTCTATATGAAAACGAAAATTTAAACTTACTTGTTCGGAGGTCGGTCGAAGACATTTTGCTATTAAATAAAATAAAAAAAGAATCGACAATAGTTAGAAGAATTTAGTTTATTCGCGCACTCTTTGGGATTAAAATAATTTTAGGATAAGAAAACTGCCACACTCAGGACAGTCTTTAAGATTTGTAAAATTTGTAGAGAAACACTTGAGTGCCGAACAGCACTGTGGATAGTTTGTGACTGTGTGATCATATCCCCCAACAGTTATTTCTTCTCTCCAAACATGTGTTATGTTGATTTCATGCTTCCAAGATGGAGTTCATTTCACTTTTATACTGAAAAAAAAAATTTATCTTTATCAATAAAAACTTCCATTTATAATAGAGTTACAATATGACTAGTACTTTGGGTAAAATAATTTATAATAAATGGTGCAATGCACCGAAGTAATGTAAAACGCTTCAAACAAAAAAAAAAAAATTTATTTATAAGTATAATGTGAAATATTATATTACTTTCGAGATAGAAGAACCGTATATTTATATATAATACAATTAATATATACTTATTATTGGAATCCTTCGAACCTAGTCATGATTTATAAATTAACATTTTTACTATAATAAAAATAAGATCAGGAAACTTACTCATTGTGTCTCAACGTGGGAGCTATACTATATACTCCATTATTACGAAAATAAAGCTTATGACGTTTTGATAACATTTTTCTTTATCGCGTAATGTGTCTAAATAAAAGATAAACACTGAGAAAAAATATTTTTCAGGCGATTCGAGACGGAAAATAATACAATCTTGAATATTATAATCGAAAGTAATTTAATGAACTGGCAAAATCTCCAATTTTTACATAGCATTCTTCTTATCGCTATATGCAGATTTATATAACATACAGTTTCAAACAATTTTTGGTAATTTTTTATTATTTTTAATTAGTGGCAAGTGAAAATTTTTACCCTATTTATATATATTTTATACTATACAGCCTTTATTTCCTTATATAATAACAACACTCTCGAAATCACATAAAACTTTCTTTTGGTCGTCGAAGTCATTCTTTAAAATTGTATAGATACTTAAAATTTTAATGATTTCTGAATGTATAAAAGAAAATGATATGTATATTATAAAATCCATGCACAGCTAGACAGAATGTGCGGATTTTTAAAAAATCTGCTTCTGAATCTCGTTCTTCTCAATCTGGTTATAAATTATTCTGTCACCTAGATCACAAAAAGAGGTTATTATGCATTATTGCAAAATTCATATTCATCTTAATCTGATTATATTTTTGAGAGTATAATAACGGTAAAAAATCATAAGAAGAATAAGTTTGCTGCGCCTGTAGAGGACTATATATCAAAACAGGCTATTAGCACGGATTGCATACTCAAAGGAGCAATTTATACATTTGAAAAAAAAATTACAAACTCTCTAAAATTGAATCAGTGACAGATATCGTAAATTTATGATATTACAGTTTTTAAATATTTTATTCATAATCTGCCGACGACCTACTTTTTATAAAATGAAAAATAGAAAAGAAAATAGTTTACCCTGTCCTCGGAATTTCCACATTGGTAAAAGCAGACTCAATTGTTTCTGATTCAATTTCCTTAGGCGAGAATATCGATCTGTATAAAACGGATGCAATTAAAGATCCTGCAAAAGGACCAAACCAAAATATCCAGTGATTTGACCAATTATTGTTCCATAAAGCAGGGCCAAAAGATCTTGCAGGGTTCATACTGCAGCCAGTATATGGCGCGACTACCATACATATCACTGTTACTGTTAAACCAAATTTTATGGGAACAGAATCACCATAGTTTGCATTACGTGAATCCCATACACCACATGTCATAAACATTAACAACCCTGTAGCAATGATCTCGATTAAAAATCCTTGAATTACTGAAATTTGATTGTGAATGTCGGTCACGCAAAATGATGATGCGGAAGATGCATCTCCATTATGCAAAAGGATTTCCGGTGTCACTACCTAAGATAGAATTTTTAGAATTATAAACTTTAATCAATAAAACTAATTCATTTAAAGCAAAGGGAACTATTTCACCTTCAGTAAGCCGTAACCAAGAACTCCTCCAATTAATTGAGCAACTATGTAAATTACTGCAATTGGTAACGATTTTTTCCCAAGAACAATTGCACCGATGGTAATTGCTGGATTGATATGTGCTCCACTCACGTGTCCGATACCCTATAAAATAATTAGTATCACCATGTATTACATAGTATTATATATATATATAGCCATTTAAAAAATTTTAAACATACCTGTATAACAAGCATAACAGTAAGGCCAAATGTGAGAGAGATTTGGAGTAATGATGGGCTATTTCCGAGGGTGCCAATACACCCCATGCATCCCATAAAAACCAATATTGCAGTGCCGATTAGTTCTGCGAGGCACATTTTTGTTATTTTTGAAATCGTCATATCTTCTTTCAACAGTCTCTTGAACCCTTTAACATAAAAACAGAAAGTTATGCGCAAGAAGTGGAAAGAAAAGGAATTTCAAATTAAACAATATTCTCTAAAATCGCAGAGAAATTGTCGCAGTTAGCTGTTACACTTTCTAAATGTTGATTCCATGTGCATAAATAGAAAAAGTGGAGTTACGTTTTGTTTTAAAGTCAATGATGTTTAAAGAAACATCTGAGAGTGTTAATTTTATTCTCCTACGACTTTGTTGATGTAGATTAATTTGCAAGACTCGGTCCTTAGGAAAGAAGCATATATATATATATATATATACTATAACTTTATTAATTATATATACTGACATAAATGTAATGCCTTCAAACAATATTGCAATATCTAGCCATGAAGTATTTTTTCTTGACACGTTATACTTAATTAACTGCTAATTTTATTAGCTGATTTTCTCATCGTACTGGTGACCGACTTTATATTGCTCTATATCCAACACACTTAACTATATGCGCGCCCACTGTACTTTCCTTTATTTTCTACTACTTCCACAAAGAAAGTATGTTAGGAAGTTTCTCTATTTTGCGAAAAATCTTTGCACAAATTTGTTTCCGTTTGCCTTTTTCCAACCAGAAATTATGTAGTTTGATGCACAAAGGCTGTCAGAAAATCTTATGAAGCAAGGTTTACATTTTAACACGGAAAATATTAGTACATACATTTTTTAGATATTAAGAGTTAATTTCGCTACAAAAAGTATGGGAAATGGGATGGCGAACTATAGGTGACCATTATACAATCACCGTGAGATTTTTCACAGAAAACAAAGCGTTACTTTCACCTAGAAGATGGAAAAAAACATTTTTCCCATGCTAGATATGAAATTTTTAATAGCTGAAAGTTGTTACAGAAAAATCACACCAGTGACATAATGATAAAAATCGTTTAAGAATTTTATCTCATCTGGAGTTGATAAAAAATTAGACACATGAGATTGTTGTGAAAATACCTAAATATATATCACCTGTTTGTACAGCATTTCAAATTTCTTTAACGTCCAACTGAGTTAATAATAAGATTATTTTTATTAATGATTATTTATTATTTCTTTTATTTTAACTTCATTTTCTTAGTCCACCCATTAACTAAAGTGTACTCGAATTATTATATGAATACATTATTAATTCATTTTAAATGAATGTCGGTAAAATGTCAGTAGTTCCCTTTCTGCACTTAGCGATTCAAATATACTTACACGATAGTTTTATTTTTTTAGCTGAATTGTGCACTTTTTTTTCTGACGCGATGTCATTAGTCTTAACATTAGGAACGGAATAATTTTCCGTATGATTTTCCTGCGATATGATAGATACTCCAGTTTGTTCCATGCCAACTGTAAAATAAATTCAATTTACTAACTTTCTTAATTTACTAAAAAAAATATGTCAAATCCGTTTATATATCTTATTTCACCATTCACTAATTTCTATAGGAAATAATAAGAGATGATTTATTTTTGCATACCTGAAATTGCTTGTATTTATTGGAATGATTTTTTCGAAATTCAAGTATTTTTGCTTAGAACTTTTCTCGCTTTGCTCGTTTTGTGCTACAATAATTACATTTAACACATTTAAAAAAATTAATTATCAGAAATGTGCACGAAGAATGTGGACGAAGATATGTGAGTTACCGTTTTTTATTTTTAAAAAACACTTATTGTTTGTGTAACACACAAATAATGATAGACCAATTGTTTCTTGTAATAAATTATCATAACTAATCACCATAAACACGTTGACCTATTATCCTCGATCACTTGGTCCACTATTTTTATACTTCCTACTTCAGGTAATTTTTCCTCGCTCTAATATATTTTTATTCTTCACAAAATGATTATCAGTGATAATTTGTTAGGGATAGTAATTCGACATATTTTTAAATCTTTTCTTTATTGACTCTTAATTGACTTGTACTGTTATTATCGCGTGGTTTGAAGAAGACTGAAGATCTCGTCGCGTTTACTATTCTATATGTATATACCATAGAATCCTTTTCTGCCAACGAATCGTTCTCCCGTTATGAACTTTAACATTCGAATACCCCACAGATTTTCAATTCTCGTGATTTTTTTATCGTATGTGATGAGATAAAGTAAAAATATTTTTAAATGACTTTATTTTAAATTTAAAACATTACAAAAGTCACATTTTTTCGAATGTTGCATACAAAAAAAAATTTTTTTAATTTGTCTGACTTTCAAATTCAGAGGGTATATTTTCATCACGGATATTAATTTTAAATACGAAATAAAATATCTACAAGGTAGAAAGGTTCATTATTTATTACTTACATTTATACTATTTGTTTAACTTCTACATTATTTCCTCATAATATTCATTGTTTGAATTTAATTGTTCGCACTTTTAACACTTTATTAATGGTTTTCATTAGTACAGTTGTAAATATGACACTCGCACTAGGTAGTCTAGACGCGACTAGAATTTGTAAGACTATTTTCACAGCAGCTGGTTAAAGGATATATGTACCTATACATACATATATAGAAGAGAAGCTTTAAATAGTTCCTCAATTCCTGAAGCGGCATATGCACACTTTTTTTTGCAGATGTATCTATCACATTAAACTGTTCGTCGTGATTAGCTATATGTATAAAAACGCTAAGAATGGTTTCGAAAAAACTTACTAATCTTAGATTAGAACTAAAGAACATCGTCATACAACAGGAAAAGTGCTTCTAACTACATCAACTACTTCAATTACATGAATTACATCATCGACATTGATTTTTCTCATTGATTGTTGTCATCAAAGTTCATTATCATATATGTAGAGTGTATACCTATAATTGTATATTTATATCGAAATTCCTAATAAGAATTTCCAAACAAGCAAAAAATGAAGGTTTTCAGTTTCTTTTCATCTCGTTTCCTATTAAATTCATTTTCAATTTTCAGTTATACACACGCATTTTTGCTCGCATGAGCAATAATAAAACTGAATTAACAATTGAAGTGCGAGATCAAGGTTTGCATCGCTCGAAATTACACACAAGCAATCTCGACGCGTTAGAATCTTGATGATTTATAAAGACTCTGTGTTATCTCCCAATATGTCATAAATTCGAAAGATATGTATTGAAAATTGTAAACATTTCTAGTCTACCTGTACAATTTTTGAGCATACAAGGCTTTTCACGCTTATGATGAAATATGTTGATATATATAGTATCTATGAATCGATGCCACAGTAATATTTAACATTCATTCTACTGTAAATGTAGTAAATTTTGAAAACATTCTAATAACTTTTGATGACTACAAAAACGAATGATCAAATCAACCGGAAAAAATATTATTACTAAACCGCGAGGAAAACCTATAATAAAAAATTTCACAACACATAATCTGGTCCTCAGCCGCAAAGAGGAAGAGGTATAACAATCAATTTCAGTTAGATCCATTCTCGACTTTTACAATCTTTATCTCTAATTCGTGATTCGAATAGCTATGCAATAAAATTACATAAATATTTTGTAATAAATAATTTTATAAAAAATCTGCAGACATTTCCTTGTTTTTTTTTTAATAATGCATATATTTTAAACAAAATAAGATATGTTAAATTATTTGATATCAAATGTTGAATATCCATCATGGAAATAATTATGAGGGATAGTGTAATAAATTTGCAGCAAATCTTCTCATGCAAGTTCATTGAACTGATGAGTCTTCTGACTGACCTCAGGAATCACGAACCGGTATTCAACTATAGTTAAATATACTCAGAATTGCACCCCAATTTATACCTACCACTTTTTTAAAGGGCCTAAGAGCCGCTGTTTTTTTTTAACGAAACAGAAAACGTAATTTTCATGGAATATTCCAGTATACGAGAAAAAAAAAGAAAATACCGAAGAGAAATCGATTCATGATGCAGATCACGATATTCCTGCCGTACCCTCTGATTTCGTATGTATCTGGATGAAGAAATATATCCAGTCCGGGTTTATAAAACCCAGATGTAGAAAAAATTAAGTTCCATTTTTCCTTTTATAATTGGAAAAAATGATTATATAAAAATTTTTAATATAAACAGTTATTTTAATATTTTCTATTGACGCCGATTGTATGCCTAATTTTCTTATAGAATGTATAATTTCTATGGCGAGGCGCCAAAGGTAATTCTCGAAGTATTTAAGGAGCATTTGCTATTTTAAATACTTGGAGTAAACCAAATTTTTGTTAAAACTAGGCTTCTAATTAAATTAATTGTTTAATTTTTAAATAATGGCGCCATTACAGATTTTCATTGTATCGATAAAGTATAAAGAAGTAATTCCTATGAAGACCGCATATTCATTGAGCGCTGAAAGCAGTATTTCGGCTACATGTCAAGAGTTTGTATGATGAGCCGAGCCACGTCCTAAGTTGATGGCTGTCGAAATCTTGTTTGAAACTGTGTTAATAAGTATTTTCAAATCGAATACAACATTTCTGCGAGAGTAAACAAGCCCACAAAAACCACAAAATGGTACGTAATACATCTGCATTTCTTTGATTTGCTTTTAGTGTTTAACCGGTACATACAATAGTAGCAGGAGTGTTTATGATGATTGTCTTAAAGCAAGCAATTTTCTGACACGTCAAAGTCTCCACTTAATTTACTTAAGTTACCCGGAAAAAGGCTTTTTTTCTTACAAGTTTGTCAATTTAGCCTTTGAAAAATTTTTTCTCCAATTCTCACTATAAATTTTATCATTTATTTAATACCAGTAAGCAACATACTGTTCAAAATTTATTGGTTAGGTTGTTATATTAACATGAATTTTTAATTGTGTATGACATTAAACAGTCAAGAATGTTAAATTTAATATGAACTTAAAATCTAATAAAGAGTTTTAAAATGTTAATTTCCTTATCAATGTCTATCAAAAGAAAATCTCATGTCTAATCATATATTTAATTAATATTTAATTTCTTTTACAGCCGCTTCGTCTAGATATCAAGCGCAAATTGACCGCAAGATCAGATAGAGTGAAAAGTGTCGATCTTCATCCAACAGAACCATGGATGCTGTGCTCTTTGTATCAGGGCCATGTAAATATTTGGAACCATGAAACGCAGACTTTGGTAAAGACTTTCGAAGTCTGCGACCTACCAGTAAGGGCTGCAAAGTTTATTTCAAGAAAGAATTGGGTTGTGAGTGGTTCAGATGATATGCAAATTCGAGTTTTTAATTATAATACGTTGGAACGAGTGCACTCTTTCGATGCACACAGTGATTATGTCAGATGCATTGCCGTTCATCCAACACAACCTTTTATACTCACCGGCAGTGGTACGTTTTTCTTAAATGAAAAAATTAATATAGATACTTTGTACATGTTTTTCACTTTTAATATATTTTCAGATGATATGTCAATCAAACTCTGGAATTGGGAAAAATCCTGGCTTTGCCAACAAATTTTCGAAGGACACACGCACTACGTTATGCAAGTTGTATTCAATCCAAAAGATAACAACACTTTCGCTAGTGCATCTCTGGATAGAACAGTAAAGGTATGGCAGCTAGGATCCTCCACTGCCAACTTTACACTCGAAGGACACGAGAAAGGTGTCAATTGTGTAAATTATTATCACGGTGGTGACAAACCATACTTGATATCTGGTGCAGACGACAAGTTTGTTAAAATATGGGATTATCAGAACAAAACTTGTGTTCAGACTTTAGAAGGTCACACACAGAATATCTCGGCAGTCAGTTTTCATCCAGAATTGCCGATTGTCCTCACAGGCTCTGAAGATGGAACAGTTCGAATTTGGCACGCAGGAACGTACAGGCTCGAATCATCCTTGAATTATGGCTTCGAGAGAGTTTGGACGATTGCCTGTTTGCGCGGATCCAATAACGTAGCCATTGGCTACGATGAAGGAAGTGTTATGGTAAAAGTTGGTAGAGAAGAACCAGCTGTATCTATGGATTCTCTAGGTGGAAAAATTGTTTGGGCAAGACATAGCGAAGTTCAGCAAGTCAATTTAAAAGCTCTAGGGGAAGAAGTGCAGGATGGAGAGCGATTGCCACTTGCTGTAAAAGACATGGGTGCTTGTGAAATTTATCCCCAAACTATTCAGCACAATCCCAATGGTAGATTCCTAGTTGTTTGTGGAGACGGTGAATATATCATTTACACGTCTATGGCACTGAGAAATAAAGCTTTCGGGCAAGCTTCTGAGTTCGTTTGGGCCGCTGACTCAAGTCAATATGCAGTAAGAGAAAGTAATACTACAGTAAAAGTATTCAAAAACTTCAAAGAGAAAAAGAGCTTCAAACCTGATTTCGGAGCAGATGGTAAGTATTTATACGTATAAATGGGTTGTCCCATATTTTTTTTACTACAAAGAACAATCCTTAGAATTCTTTAATTGCTCTCCCCAGGTATCTTTGGCGGTTTCATGCTCGGTGTATCGTCTGGGTCAGGTCTCTCATTTTATGATTGGGATAGTTTAAAACTAGTGCGACGTATAGATATTCAACCTACTCATGTGTATTGGGCCGAAAATGCATGCCTAGTAGCTCTTGCAACAACCGATCAATATTTCATTCTTAAATACCATGGCGATGCTGTGGCTACTGCCGCTGAAAATGCAGAAGATATAGAAGATGCTTTCGAGGTACTGTTTCGCTAACTTCCATATTAAATTAAGTTTAAGGTCTTATGTATCCGAGGAAAATCTCGATTCAAAGCAAACTTCTTTTTTTAGATGATTGCCGAGATGAATGAGGTTGTGAAAACTGGTCTATGGGTTGGAGATTGCTTTATATACACCAACAGTGTAAATAGGGTTAACTATTTTGTTGGTGGAGAAGTCGTAATTGTTTCACACCTCGACAGGCCAATGTACATGCTTGGTTATGTTCCAAGAGACAACAGATTGTACCTTTGCGATAAAGAATTATCCATTGTCTCCTACTCGCTTTTACTCTCCGTTCTGGAATACCAGACTGCAGTCATGAGAAAAGACTTTGAAACTGCTGACAGAGTACTTCCAACAGTCCCTAAGGAGCATCGAACTAGAGTAGCGCACTTTTTGGAGAAACAAGTTCGTTTAATACTTTGCATATATTTGCTTTATGTTGAATGTGCATTGGTGTCTTGTACAATAAAAAATGTTATATTTTATGTTTAAACAGGGCTTCAAAGAACAAGCTCTCGCAGTATCAACAGATCCAGAACATAGGTTCGAATTAGCTCTTGCATTAGGTGATCTTGAAACAGCTCATGTTCTTGCCGAGGAGGCTAACAGTCAACAAAAATGGAGACAATTAGCAACTCTCGCAACACAGAAAGGCAAACTGCGTTTAGCACAAGAATGCTTGCATCAAGCACAAGATTTTGGAGGTTTGCTCTTGTTGGCAACTAGTACTGGAAATGGAACTATGATCGAGAAGTTAAGCACTGCTGCTAGCGAAGCCGGCAAGAACAATATTTCCTTTTTATCCAAATTTCTTCTTGGTGACGTGGATGGATGTCTAGATATTTTAATTGAGACTGACAGGATTCCTGAAGCTGCTTTCTTCGCAAGAGCGTACGCACCAAGCAAAATTTCGTCCGTTGTCAAAATTTGGAAAGAAAAACTGTCAGCTGTAAGTGAGAAAGCTGGACAGAGTTTGGCAGATCCCGAGCAGTATGAAAATCTATTTCCGGGTTATCGAGAATCTCTTAAAGTTGAGCAGTTTCTGAGAGAGAAAAGCAAAAAGAAGATTCCAGCGTCGGATTTTCCCACCCTAAAAGTAAGTTTTTCTCCGTTCTAATTATCCTATTTTTTTTTTTTTTGAAATGCATATAATGCAATTTTTGAGCGGACACGCACGAATAATTATCACCGTGGCAAGTTGATGGTTTATAGTGGTTGCGTAACAATCTACTGATATTGTATTTATGTAGTGCAAATCATCACACTGAGATTAATCCATTACCCAGAGCAATCAACCAGCAATCTCATGCTATATGTGTAATAGCAATAGTAATTTCCTGTAGCACCGTTAAAAATTATTATTATAGATGCTCATAATCACATTATAAAGCTTTAACGTCTTTTCACGGTTCTTAAAACACAAACCGATCATGCAATACCGTTCTTATTATTTTAAGTGCGAAGGAATTATAGCGCGACAAAGCACACTAAATCAATATTCTAATCAGAATTTTAATAAGAGTTAAACTATTTAGGGGATTATTTGTAACTTCGTGATCAAGAAGATCAAAGTTACCTGATCATACTCTCCAACAAATTTAACGTGAAAACATATTAATTGATTTTTGTTTTATTTGTCTCTTCCTTTAGCCGAATATCGAGCGAAATCCACATGAAGAAATGCTTGCATCTGGCGAATTCAAAGATCACATTCCGAAGACAGAACCTGCAACTTTAGTAGAATCTTCAGAATCTGTACTCAATCAAAGTGTTTCTGACCCCGCAGAAGTAACAAAAAGATTAACGAATTTGAGTATTAATAAACTAACGACAGAGACCATTCCTCACTATCAACCTGCTTCCGAAAAGAGCGGAAAGCCAAATAGTAACTCAAGGCCTCTCACAGTAGATGATGATGATGATGATCTAGATTTAGATCTTGAACTAGATGATAACGTTGACACAAGCGTAAGTAAATCCGAAATGTACTCATTTCATTAATACTTTCATTAATGAGAGGCTCTCCTCCATGTTAAGTAAATTTTTATTTTACAAATTCTGATATGCATCACTTATTTATTATAATTTTTCTATTACTCCATTTTCACTCCTCTTTTTATCGCATGACTTCACTTTCTTGCATGCCTCCAGAAAAGATTTTCCTGAAGCAGAAGTAAGTTATCTTACCTTATATTAATTGCCTTTTACAAAACGGCAACTGCATCGACCAAATAGCCTGAGAAAGCAGGAAAAATACTAAAGTATGAAGAATAATTTTAAATAATGTTTATTATATTTTACGTAATTCGTAATTTAACCACTACCCTCTGAAGATAGAAAGTGAGCTGTTAGTTCATGAAAAAAGAGAAAGTACAAGATTAGGTCCATGCTCTTAAACGCAAACGTGCGTAACCCTAGTAGAGTATTGCATTACTAAAACAGACTGCCAGTCATAAAAGGCAGCTACTTGACGCATTTGTTTTACACGAACGTACACAATCAATGGAAACCTTTGCATTGGAACATGTCGTCATTCGATTCGAAAGGATTTAAAAGGATAAAGGTTTTAAAAGAATTCAAGAAATTAAAAAAATGTTGAAAAATATTAAAAGGATTGAAAAGACTTCAAAAGATTTTAAGCATTTTAAAGAGCATTCAAAGGATTTCAAAGATTTGATAGAACTTTGTTGCATATCTTTAATTCAGGATTTAATGTTTTACATGCCTGGAAAATGAGGTATCTGCTATTTTTATTTAAATGCCTTTTTTCTGCTTTAGATTCGGTGAAAATATTTCATTTTGTTCATACATTGAAGAACTTCAATGTCAATTAAAAAAAAGTAAAGAAAGTCAGGGGGCATGGCAAAACGTGGTGGAACTGAACTGGTCTGAACTTCGAGTACAGGCTACAACTCAAGCCAAGGCGCTTATGAGCGTAGGGTGGAGTATTATGGCAACAAGGCTGTAAACAAAATACAGCGTGACTGCCATCGAGTAAACATGCCCGTAGGGGCTTGCAAAAGCTCTTCCATTTGTATCAGTTACATGCTACTGCCGTAATGATCCGCCACTGATTTTTATGACAAAAAAAATAAATAAAACAAAAAGGGAGGCAAAAAGTTATAGAAAATTGTTATTGGAAACATATGTATAAGTTTCACCTAATAAAGAAGATATATCAATCCGGTTACAGAACATTCATATATTTTTTAATAGCAATTAGAAGACTTCCCTTTTATATGTTATCTCGAAAAAAGAGATGGAAATATTAATGCCTTTAAAAAATCCAGTTATTTATTAATCTTCTTGGTTGTTACAGGATGTAAATCTAGACGATGATCTTCTGGATGACTAGTGAAATGATGCACATTTTCATAAGTTAATTTTACGATTATAATTGTATCATCTTTATAAAAGAGGAATCACAATCATTGTAACTACAAATTAAATATATTGTTATATAATTGAGAAAAGTATATATTTGCTACATTTTCATTAGTAAATTATCCTTTCTCGTTTTCTCTTACAATTAGTTTTATACTCAGGAGAACATCATCCCACAAATCTTATACTAATCGCTGTAATTAGTGTGCGCTTAATTTAGTGAGGTGTAGGCGTTGCGACGACCGGAGACCGAGAAAACAGAACATTTAGCACGAGCCGCATACGTGACCGACGAGACGTGCGTGTATTCAGGCAAAATATATTTCTTTAAAATGCCCCTGCCTCAGCAAAGAGGGAGAATTCGTAGCCGTACGAATACATCACCGTTTCAACGAGGGAACTCGACTCAATCCAGAAGGATTTAATTTTAAAATAAATTCAAATGTCAGTTCTCAGGTTTGAAGAAATTTGCAAAAGTGCTTTCCACTTTCAAAACTGGATCATTTTAAAATTTCAAGGGGCTAACATTTTTTTTATTTGGTTTCAGATATAAGCCATTCAGCAGTTACAGATTTGCTTTTACAAACGAGTGGCCAGATGATTCCAAAAAACTTAATTACATAATTGTCGTTAATAGAGTGCAAGCTTTGAAGTTCTGATTTGATGAAAAAAAGCGTATATGAAAGACAGTATTCGCGACTCCAGTACTAAATTATAGCGCAGTAATTTTGCTACGACAGCGAAAATTCGTTTGAAGTAGTTGAAGCACGTCACAAGAAATCAGCACGTTTGGTTCTCGTATTGCCGTGCACTTTCGTTGAAGTCACATTGTCATAAATGTAGACTGGCTGATCACGGATTCGGAAGCTGAAGTCTAACCACAGTCGTTGACCTTTTTCTTTTATCGATGAAATTGTTGAAATAAGCACATGAATGCATATGCGGTGATAGGCACGAACACTTTCCAGAATACATAAATTTCTGGAAAATTCAAATTCAGATGTTGTGGCAAGAAAACTCACAAATACTTGAAAAAGTTCTTATTTCAAATTTAGAAAGCAATTATTATATTTTGATAATAGAGATAAACTTTCTATGATTGAGATATCAGCATAAAGCAGGGTAGACCTTTTATCTCTATTCCTGGATGAAATAGGATGCTACAAACATGAACGAAATGAGTTAGAATTAGAGAAAAAAGAATGTATGACTTGGTAATGGGTAGAATTTACAAAAAGTAAAAAAAAAATAAGTTTCAGAAAGATCGACTCCCTTCTACTCATTCGTGTAAGCATTACGTGTATGCATGTAAAGAGGCGTTCACCCGCTGGAAAACAGAAATAACTCTAAAGTTGACACTTTACTACAAATTACCCGCGTCATTGCCACACGTTTAGCTTCGAAATCTCTCCCTGGTAATCATTTGTGAAAGAGAATTAGAATGGTGGCTCATTTTTTTTTGTCAAACATATAAGTATTTTTTACTTTATATGGTAATAATGACATACTTAAAAGAAAATAGGCTGTTACAGTCATATATTTGTAATTCTAATAGCAATTATACTCTTTATGTAAATATATAATAATTTTACAAAATATTTAGTGACTTGTAAATGCAGATTTTCCATGCAGAAAACCGTATGTTATCACCATTCGACAAGATTAGCAGAATCTTTTCTCCGTGTGTCATGATTTTAAAGGCTTAGTAAAGTTACACCAAATCCTTGAAACAATAGTGTTCTCTGTTCTTTCTTTGACTTGAAATAGTCATAAAAAGGCGTTTAAATTAGTTACGACCTACTCTATAGTCTTAATATAGAGGTAAAAGCCACGAGCTGAGTTCCACATGTCGATTATCATTGCCTTGAATGAAGTCGATATAAAGCACTCTTATCTCCTAGAAAAAAAGTGAAGAAACTAAAATAAATATATTTTCTATATTTTTTATTGTTCATACAAACTTCCATTTCACATAAAAATTTGATACAATGGTTCAGGAGTTTTTTAAATAATCAGTTAGTTACATAACAAAAAGGCATCGACTCTCTAAAGAAAAAAATATATACTTCAAATGAAGACATATAGTCACTTCGATGAAGCAGAAAGTTCAGCTGTCGAGCGTCAATCAAGAAGATGTGATACCTCGTGTTCGCTATAGATCTTCAATATATTTGACTCTCATTCGTTCTAATTCTGTTTCTTTCATAGTTCCTACGTGAAAATGACATGTAGGTACATGATAAACAAAATATGGACATATTAGGATTACTTGAAGATTTACAGAAGATTTTCTAGGTGCAGAAAATCGCTCTATAAACATTCTAAATTCATTTGTTTAGAATAATAAGCATATAAAATGAATGTGATCTGAGGTTCCAATATATAAGTCAACACCATCTGCATTGTGTCGAAACTATTAAGCATAAAAATAAACACTACATTATTAAATATATGAGAATATTATCATAACATTGTCAGGTTTTATTGATTTTTGTAAAAAATTAAGACAGAATCTTTTCGATACCGAATTTTCGGTACAAGTACATTTAGATATTTGTTATTTCATTTAAAGTATCGAAGTAATTATCATTGCGTAAAACTGGGCAATAATTAATCATCTTTCAGCTAAATTTATTAAACACGGAAAATTTGAGCAAATATAAGAATGAATATTCTTATAAACTTGAATTATATATACTGTTGACTTCAAATGAATTATAATTTAGTCAATTATTAAATAAAAAGATGGAATCTGTACGTGTTTGAATGCTATTATTTAACAATGTGGTTTAATGAGCTTCAATTGTTATTTTAATCAACACTTTCTATAACTACAATATAATTAAATATAACTTTAGGATATAATATTATAATATTTATTTATAAATTATAATGAATTTATACCGATCTGTTTAAAAGCTTCATTTGAGAACCACTGTCTCTGCTTCGGTGGGTGGAGCTCATATAGTAACACCCACTTCCCCACAAGTATCCTATATATGTTTGCAAGCTCTCTCTCTCTCTCGCTCTCTGGTTCTATACAATATATATATATATATATATATATTCTTTACAACATATGGTATATGTAAATTACTTGAATTGATCCAACTGTGGTGGAATTCGGGTAATAATTTGAATTTTTAGAGGGTGCTTTCATACTGTAATATTTGCAGACAATATTAACACTAGATTTGGTAGATTAATCTATAAATATAGAGAGGAATGAATAAATAACAAATATTTGATGAGAAATACAGAAATATATTTGTCACTCAATTACTATATATAATTACAACATTGAAAGATATTAAGTGAAGATATTCATAAATATTAACTTTCTTTCAGTGATTAAATTTGAGTATATAATTATATATACAGTCTACGCAATAAATCGAAGATCAAATCCTGTATATTTAATTAAATAAAAAAGTTAAAGTGAAGAAATAACAAAAAAGATGTATTAAAAGTATTGATTTTATACATATATATATACATTTCCAAGATTCTTTCTATAGAAAGAATCTTGGAAATGTTTCCACTTTTTCATCTGTGCGACTAACTATATAGTGCTAATAAAACGATTATATACACACAGGTTTCTACGAAGAGTTGAAAGACAATACGCTGCATTATTAAGAAAATCTAGTAAAAATCCTTTTGTAATCCAACACTATTTCGCGAATCACTTTAGTAAACTCAATATTCTGCATTATTGTATTATGACCGTTGCTATAATATTATAGTATAGACGTCCAGCTTAATTTTAGGTAGAATAGCAAAATGAGAAAAGTAAAGGCCATAAATGCCGGCCATTTGTCGGAAAAGTTGGGCGAATAAAAACTATCGGTATTTTATTATTTATTACGCGAGTATTTTTTCTAATACTGAGATATCATCATCTACATAACTATAATTACACGTGGTATACCTATCTAGTGTTTTCTCGTGAATTGCTTCAGTTTACATGCATTGAAATTACTCATTAATATGTGCATGTATATCCTTGTTATAAATAATATGCAAAATAAAAATATCACGAGTATATATTATAAGTTACATAAAAAACTATAAATTTTACAAATGCGGATTTTTATTTGGAATTTTATAGGTAATTTTGATAATAAATCATAAAATGATTTGAAATACTGTCAAAAAACGTAAGAATGAATTAATTTCGATGACGAATATTATGAGGAGGGTTATAGAAAATATAATTGTTTTAGATTAAAAGATTTTATTATATGCTGATAGATCCTGTGATAGAATACGTTTTGATCGAAGATGTTGATAACTGCTTGAGAGTTATAAACGTACGATAGAAAGTTTTATATTACATCTTTTGTTATGTTTATTTGCGATTTCCTAAGGGTTTTACGTTGATATATCTAATTAATAATTATCTATATATGTAACTATAAACATTAAAGTATGTAACTCCGATATAATTTAAGATTACAAGTAAAATATACATCAAATACATCATAGCATAGTGTCCTTTCCTTTTTTATTTGCCAAAGTTACTTATTCTAAAATTTATGAGAATAAGGTCAGCCTTATACTGCAATGCATTTCTTAACATAAACAGTTTGAAAGTAGATTTTTGATTAGATACGTTCGCCTTTCTCATTAGGATTAGAATGAAGAATTTACATTTTCCTGGTGCATTTTTTTTTCTAAATTTTTCGTAAATTCTGTTGCTTACGTAACATTCTTATTTTATCAGTCAACTACACCTTCGAACGCCTCATATATTCATTACATGTACTACCTCTACGTGTAATGTTTGCTCATCCTAAGCTGTATTTCTTATGTGTACATCTCTTTATAAAATCGATATAATAAATATAAATTATTTAATCAATAAAACGTAGAACATACACTGAATCAGCTGCACAGTTTTTTGCAAATCTACACAAAATAATAATTCGTACTTGTTTTTGAAATATATATCGCAACCCCAAAAAAACAGACATCTGTCTTGGTTGTGGCAGGTGCAATTAACTCGAGGGGATCACTTAATTCTCTTGCACCTACATACGCGTCAACGATTGAAAATGTGTGTGCCGCAAATTGTGTAAAACCTTGGTAAACAATTACGTTATGCGATTTGTGACAGTGCACGATATTTCATGTCGAGCAGTCAGCGCCGATATTAATCAAGCCGAAATTATTTCTGACTCCAAGGCAATACGAGGTGCAAGTATAAAAACAGAAGTATACGTGCGATAACCTCCTAACGAAGGTAATCGAGTATCGAGACTCATGCCCTTCTTCATAGAAAAAAAAAGTTTTTTAATTTCAGAGGGGTAATATTTTAAAATAGAGACATCATACTTTTTTTATATTAACAGATTTTTTTCTCTGTCTTTATTCTTTAATAAAATTCTTTTCTAGGCTTATATTAACTAATGCGAGTCGTGACATGTTTTTAGCCACGCACAGCCAAAATACGATAAATAAGCCATCTCTTAAGACTAAATTCTCGTGATTTTTCATAAATCTTACGAGACGTAGATTGGAGATCGAATAGATATACGTTCCACAGAATATACAAATACAATCTCGAAGAATATTGACCGTACCGTATGTACCTTTTGTTTTGAAACTGAGGCAACATTGTAGCAAATTTGCTATTCACATGAAACATTTAGGTCGATTTTGAAATTCTACAGTAGGATAACTCGTTGATGATACACCAGAAGGTGTTGTAGATCCTATCATGTTTGCTCCTACACCAACTCCAGAGGACAAACCACTTGGAGACACCGTCGTACTTCCTGGTTCCTCTTTTACGACTGCAGAAAAGAACAGTACAAGAACATTTTTTTTTATTTTTCTATTGCTAATTCGATTCAAAGAAAAAATTACTACATTTCTCAACAGTTTTTTCAACTCCTTTATCACCCCTTTTGCAAACCTCACATTTTTTCCCACCCACTTTTATAACTCTACCTATCTCTTTTCCCATACCCTCTTCTTATGTCCTTTTTCAAGCCCACTTTTCCACGCATTAAACTCCATCTCCCACCCTTTTTTAGAATCCTATTTACCCACCTCCTTTTCCTATACACTTTTACAACTCCCCTTTTCCAACACTCTCTTTCAATAATCTTTTCCAAGCCTTTTTGCAACCCCTCTTCCTTAATCCTCACCTTTATC
>JAUESI010000033.1:5161346-5183864 GCA_032275145.1 Synergus laeviventris | reverse complement strand
CCCTTTTCCAACACTCTCTTTCAATAATCTTTTCCAAGCCTTTTTGCAACCCCTCTTCCTTAATCCTCACCTTTATCACTCACTTTTCTACACCCCTTCTCCAAACTTCCCACCTCCTTTTCCCACATACTTTTACAACCCTCCTTTCCTGTAATCGTTCTCCACCATATATTTATCCCTCTTTTCCAACTTCCTCTTGTTACCACCCCTTTTCTAAACCCCACTTACAAACCCCTCTTTCTATACTATTTTCCAACCTCCTTTTCCCACCCACCCTACCAGCCCTCTTGTTCCACTTCTTCTCTTTTCCATGCCTCTTTTTCCAAACTTCATTTCCCATCCTCTTTCAAAATCCTCTTTACTAACGTATTTTCCCCACCTTCTTTTTCTACTTTCCTTCTTTCCTTTTACAACTGTCTTTGCCCATAATCTTTCCCAACCTCCATTTCTCTCCCCTTTTTCCAACACTCTCTTTCAGTAATCTTTTTCAAGTCTCTCTTCCAACCCCTCTTCCTTTATGCTCACCTTTATCACTCACTTTTCTACACCCCTTTTCCAAACTTCTCAACACCTTTTCCTCTTACAAACCCCTCTTCCCAATACTATTTTCAACTCCATTTTTCCACCCAACCCTCCAACCGCTCTTGTCCCACATCTCTTTCCAATTCACTCTCAATCCCCTTTTTCAACTCCATTTCCCTACCTCTTCCCAGAATTGTAAATATAAGAATAAAATCTTAAAATTAATTTAATTTGCTTTGTTTAATTTATCAGTGGCGTCAATCCTTTAAAGAGGTCCGGCGAGACCAGAGGGAATACATTTATCACTTTATATACAGAATAAACCCCCTCTAGAAATAAGTCGGGCGATTTTCAGGCCCCCCGAGGGTTAACGCCCCTATAAATTGTGTAAAGAAAATTTGGAGCCTTTTGATAGATTTAATTTTGGAATGGATCAATCCTGTGATCAAGACATCCAAACTTTAGAGTTGGAAACTATTGGAATTTCAACACACATTTCCTAATTGTTAGAGGTTTTCCAGACTTTCTGACAGTGTTAAACACTTGAAGAACAAAAAATATACAAATGTTTGAAAGTGTGAAGACAGATTGACTTACCATCAGGCCAGTATGAGTATCTTGTCGACATCGTATCAGCAGCCACGGTACCATCGTACCTCCTTCCACACGTGGAAAAGTTGCTACCAAAAGAGCTACCACTCATAGATACTGGCGAACCCGTCGTACTACCTGCAACGTCAAGATAATTTCCTTGAAAAGCTTTGCATGGACGTCGCCTTCTTCCAACACTCGAATATGAGAATTAAGGTGAAAGGATTTAAGACTCACCTAAAGATGAACTTAGTTGTCCATAGCCATTCATTGACGGAATCTGCATAGATTGCATTGGTTGCAACTGCTGCTGCAGCTGAAACATAAGACCGGAAATTGGAAACAAACATTAGATTTATATTCAAGACTTGATATAAATATAAATATACATATAAATCTATGTAAATAAAATATTACCGCTTGGCAGTGCGAATAAGTTGAAAACTGCGGTTGATGCTGAAGACCCCAGGAGCTGCAACTCAAAAAGCAAATGAAAATTACGGTTACAAATTATAATCATTTTTATCTCGATTATGATTAATTAATTATTGCTTTACCTGGTATCATATCGAGGATATGGAGGAGCTGCATAGGAGGGTGGTGAGTGAGCAAAAAGATTTCTAGTTGCATTAAGGTGAACATGACTTGTAGGATACGGATCACTAAATAGTCCTTTGTGGTGATAAGTAGGATGTCTGTAAGGTCGTTTCATGCGCCTTCGTCTACGAAAATTTCCATGTTCAAACATGTCCTCATAAGAAGGGTCTATAAAATGAAAGAATAAATGCAAGGTATGAATTACGTGTTCTTAGAAAAGTACGTTGCTATTCTTGATGATATTTTCCTTAACTTATAGTGTTATGAAAAGCGGTTTGTGTATGTGTCTTACAAAAGCAAGAATGAATGAGACAAATTTCATGAAATTCTAAAAATTTAACGCACCTAGGGTCCAGAAATTGCCCTTCCTCTCTCCTCCACCTTCTCGTGCTACTTTAACAAAACATTCATTCAATGACAGATTATGTCTGATTGAGTTTTGCCAACCCTTCTTGTTCTTTTCGAAGTATGGAAACTTCGAAGTGATATAAGTGTAAATTTCGTTCAATGTAGCCCTCTCATGGGCACTGTCTTTAATAGCCATGGCGATTAAAGCTACGTAACTGTAAGGAGGTTTAGTATTTGTAGATGTTGCTGAAGCAACATTGGAATTGGAAGCAGAGACTGTTGCTTCCGAAGCTGTAGGAGTAGAAGAAGCACTGGATACTGTAGAGTTACCGTTGATGGAACTTCTTACACCACCAGACGAAGAGGATCCTTTTTCTTTCAATTGATGATGATTAGAATGTGTCGAATTAGACGAGTGTACGGAAATTTCAGAATTTGGACTGCTGTGAGTATGGCTGTTGTGGTGATGTACAACGGAATGATGCTGCGAACTTAACGTTCTTGACAAGCTCCCAATTGAGGAATCAAGATCTTTTGATGTTGGAACCAAGCATCCACTCGATTGTAGTTCCGAAACGAAGCTGTTCACTGGAATAGCAAAACAAGAATTTCACATTTAAATCTTGCAACTTTATTTAAGGCACAGAGTTTTATATCCTCCGGTTCTAATTCTTCGACATCATAATTTTCTTAATACTTTTTAAATATTTCATTTTAATCTACACATCACCGGATTTAATTCTCAGAAAGGGTTACGACTATCGTAAGCGATTAGGCCTTTAAACAAAACTTGTGTGGTAAGCTCTTGGAACAGAGAAAGGCACCCGTTGGCTCTTGTTTGGAACCGAGAGTCGATACGTGACGATAAGAGAGTCGATCCTATTACTCGAGATATTAAATTCGTCAGATATATACCGCATGATAGACCTCTGATCAGTAAATAAGAAATGAACATTTTCTTTAATTTCATCCAACTATACAGATCTAACGTTTTTCAAACATATTTCACTTTGGTTTGTAATTTTTCTTGAAGTATAACAAAAATCAATTTTCTCTGGAAAAAGAACTGTAAAAATAATGCCTGTAGACTGTTTGGTGATATAGCAGCAGCATCTATATACTTTATAAATGAACTTATCGACCTACGCCGATATACATGAAAGAAAGAAAGTCTCATTTTGCATCACTATACATATGTAGCGAAGAGTCACGTGCTTGCTAATCAGCTATCAAATTCTATCAAGCATGATCAGTCATAGTACCAGATATAGGGTGTTCAAGTTTCTCCCGGATGGCAAAGTTGCAACGTACGACATGTTCTTAAAACAATAGTATAGGGAAGTTCGCTTTTATCATAACATGCCATTGTTTAATGTATAGTTACAAATAAAATAAATGAAATGTAATCAGCAATAGAAACATTAATGGAATTTGAGAGGATTGATATCAATTGACATCGTAACATGGAAAACATCACAAGAGATTTTTACATATATTTTATAATAAAAAAAGGGGAATTATCAGCAAGGATATGTTTTTTCAGTTTATTTCTGTGTTCAGCTGCTTATTGAGACAGTCTGTGATTAGATTTTATATAATTGTCAAGTCAATTAAACTAGATTATCCATTGTACTCTGAAAAAATACAGCATTCACATTTATACTTAGTCACCAGACTAGTATTCTCTGTGAGCTCAGGTCGAAGGTCATCAGGCGGAAAATCATATCCATCGCATTCTTGAAACGCTGTGAGTTCCACGAGGAAACGCGGTATTCAGCGCCGATAAGCGAAATACAATACTGCGTGACATCACTCCACGAATTACGAAGTCTGTAAGCTACTTACAAAGATCGTCAAGCTTAGGTTGTTGCTGACAGTAAAATAAGTAAATGAACAATGAAAACTCCATTTTATCTGATCTAACAATGGTTATATTGTTTTACTAGATCAATCTTGGATGTACTGATATGTACCATGCCAAAAAAATCGCCAGTGACGTGAGTAAATAAAAAAAAGTTTCGAAACTTTCCAAGACACAGGTCGCGCAAGAACATCATAATAATAAAAAGCGCGCATTTGTTTAGCATTGTATAATTTTTCACAAGTATATTCCAGTCCTTGTCGATGTTGATGCTCAGCGAATCTGCTGAAGAGTATGCGGCCTTTATTTTACGTAAGCGTTACGAAACCTTTCTTCAATATTGCTGACTTGACTTCTTGATTGGGAAATTAACAAGGACCCATTTTACAGATGAAAGCTGATTTTGCAAGATGAACACACTCTGAAGAAAATGATGAGAATCACACCTGAGACAACTTCAAGAGCAGATTTTTATATTCTGATGATTTCCATGGTCAGTGAATAACTAATTTATACTTCTGGGAATAATTAAAGACTGCAGTGTGTTAATGACGTGGCTTAGGGAAGTGAATTCGCCATAAACCAGATGCGGTGTCGTATGGCTTGAATCTCTAGTTGCAGTCAGGTGTGATTGCAAACTGATGTTATCATATCTTTGGTATCATAGTCTCTTGGTATCAACATCTTGGTATCATAATCTTGGTCCTTGCTTAGACACCTCATTTAGTACAAAGAAACAAGCATAACATCACTATTACAATTATGATACGTTGATTTCCAAGACCCACGCAGAAGTATATGATTGCACATGCACACCCATACTAGAAACCAACCGCACATGTATTCAGTTATTTAGTTAGGGTGCAATGTATATGGCGAACGTAATAGGGTGTTATTAATCAGGCGATACGTATCAAGTTGAAGGGTCTTCAGTAAGCGTGCCATGCATAAGGCAGATAGATATATTGATGGCGATACAATTATCCTAAATATCAGTTGACCTACACGTGTCCGAGCACACGGTCAATAAAAGAATTTTACAAAATCTTCGTGAGTGGCTCAAAAATGCATGTATGAGTAACAAATCGAATTATATGCAATTTTATACAACATTTTTTCCTTTCATGTATGACCCTGCATAAACAGTGTTTGCCAGAAGAGTTGCAACGTGGATGATATGAGAATACTCAGTGATCTTAGCATGGGGCAGAGGGTATCTTGACGATAGCTTATCACTCGCATTATCGCACCCACGGAACCAATTGGCATATGATTTATCTAGCGACCTACCGGCGAAAGAAAAACTACCTTCAATTTTCATCTTCACAAAGAAATAGTGATTTTTCTAGTTAAATTCCCTTTTATCCCCGAAATGGTCTTCATGCTTGAGGACCTTATGAGGATACTGAAAGTATCCGCTAGTATCCGCCCTGAAAATAAGCATTTCTATCGCAGCTGTCACCTGACCATTTTAAAAGCCAGATTAGCGTACAAGTTAATTATCTTTAAAGTTCAGAGAGAATCGTCACTTGAAGTACATAGAACAATCTTGCATACGTAATAAGCATTACGATAACACGCCATTGCCATTCTTCTTATCTCGCGTAACTGACTGCCCCTAAACCGTGCCCTTGTTTACTACGCATCTATAAATATGTTCGTATGTGAAGATTATACCACGACCTGATTTCAAAATAAATAAACAAGGTCATGGATGCGCATGATTGATTCCACGTCGCGGTTCTTTTTGAATAATGCTGAGTTTTTAAGCAGGAAGGACCTTAGAGACGCCTAGACATTTTACTCTAAGACTCGCGATTAAAAACGTGATTCTCCATTTATTATTGCTTCTTTATCTGATCCATGTATGATTTTTCCTATTGTGAGTTTATTCTTCTTGAAATTAATTCATGCGTAACGAAAGTGAGAAAATCAGTTCAACTCTACACATTTTTTTGTTTTTGCATTGCATAAATGGAAAGCGTTTCAAGAATTAGGGTATTTAGTGTGCGGGTGAGTTACGGTCGCTAATCCGGGAGTCCGGCTTTAGATTCAGACTGATATATTGCTCAACGACAGCGCTTGGAAGATCTTCTTCTTCTTCTTCTTCTTGTCTAAATCTCGAGAGTTCGCGACAGCTCGACAGGAAACTAACTAATAATATGAAACAATAAATTAGGGAATTGGCCCAATATCTAAAGCTTCTTCCGAACGTATATTTTCAGATCTTTGAATTTCATGCTAATCGCTGTATCAAATGGAAAAATGAATTCTAATGGAAATCTTATAAGGTTACCCTTACCATCATTATTTGTAAGTAATTTGTAAGTAATTTAAAAAATAGAATCTGAACATACAAAAACGATTTCTTCCAAAAATATGTTTTAATAGGCAGATGCCAGTTTCCCGGGCCACTTTTCGATCCCGATTCGTTTTGTCTGCGCATCAAGAAGAATTCCCTTTGTTTCAAGAAAATCATCGCACAGGATATTATTTGTATATAACATTGCCGTTCCACTTTCCCCATTAATTTTCGTGAATAGATACTCGAAAGAAAAATGTGACGCACAAAATAAAGCTCTAGTTGTTTGTTTTGAATGTTCCGTTTTCTATCCTAAACAAACAATATATTTTTGACATCAATACACAGCTAGGAAGTGGGACTTTATAAACAAAATGTGACCTATGCCAACCCTTCATAATCATTCATGATAAAAAATTGATTGTAGAATTCTTTTATTATATACTTTACACTGAAATTCAGAAAATATCAATTTTTTTAACCATAAACAGTAATTTCAGAATAAAGAAATTCTTTTCAAAATGTGATACCAAAGACAGAACCCTATCATCCGGTATAAAAAAATCTTATCAGTACTCTTGCACGCGAAGATGGTTTACTGCTTCAATCTTGATAATGAAAAGCTATTGATGTATCACATTACTGGTGCAGAATTTATCTCACTAATCACCCCCACCCCCACCCCCTCATCCTGTTTCACTCCTTTCTTTTATACTTACATTCTTCCTCACAGTTTTATTTCCTTTCGTCAAGGCTCATTGTGTGATTAACGAATAATATAGTCTGAAACTTGACACTTCAACGTGGACATACTTCCTTATCTATCTGGACTCCCTCACTTAATTATTCCAAGCGGCAAGATATACCAAGGAAAGCCGAGCTCGTCGGCGACGTTATGACGCGATAGCCAAATTATAATCCGTATCAAAAACTGATAAAGAAGAATTTTTATTGTTGAATTTGCAGGTTGGATAATCTTAAAAAATACCCAGAGAGATTGGAAGCTTTATTATTATTGAAGAAACTCTCGGAAGTTTCTTAGTGAGTATGAATTTGCTTATATAAATGGATAAGGTCTCTAACCATTTAAAGGTTCATCCATCAGTAAAAACGAGTGTCTTAAATAGAATCCACTTTTGGGTTCCAATGGATATGCAACAAAATTTAAATTCACCCCATGAAAAACACAACAAGTTACAAAGAAGCAACTTTCCTCTTGACAGTTATCACGATTGGGAGCAATAATATGTTTGTATATTTGAAATAATAACAAAGATATTAATCCATAAATTCAAGCTGTAAAGATTTGATGTAATTTGAAATGATACAATAACATTTCTATAAACATATTTTTTAGTTTAATTGGTGTGTTTGTAAACATTAATTATGAGTTCTGGAAGGGACTTAATGATTTTTCTAAGACATCTTAAGACATCGATGGCATTTGCATTTGCATCGAGTAGGGCATGATTTTGACAGGTTCTAGAAGAACCACCTTTTCAGTAGATCCGGAACATCATAGAACCCCTAGTTTTTTCTGTGCAGAGAGTATTTTGATATCGAGTACATGCAAGAGATTAATTCATATCCAAGGAGGTCTCAATTCTATTCTTGGGAAATGCATTTGTCAAAAATTTCGGCTGTTGAAGTCTTACTCCAACACCATAGGCATAAACCCAAGAGAATGTGACTAAACGGCGCGAAGAAAGATCAGGACGCAGGCTCTCGCGGTATATCACGCGTCCCTCGTCCTCTATTAACTCTGTCTTCCTCTCTCCTTTCTTCTTGCCGAACCGTCGTTTCCCCTTTTCCTTCACATTCGAGTCACCGTTCCGTTTTATATTATTATTAGAACACAGCTCTCAGCAACTTTGCAGACTAGAGCTCTTCCCTTTGGAAACTTGTTATATACTGTCGTTCGATGAGATTATCAGACTCTCTGACTGTATAACGAAAAAAAAGTTTAAATATGACTGACAACTTATTTCTGTTTGTTCGCCTAACTCTCGGCCTAACTAAAATAATAAACACTTCTGTGCTTTTCTTTTTAC
Organism: Synergus laeviventris; assembly: GCA_032275145.1. Classification (NCBI taxonomy): domain Eukaryota; kingdom Metazoa; phylum Arthropoda; class Insecta; order Hymenoptera; family Cynipidae; genus Synergus; species Synergus laeviventris. The sequence continues at coordinate 5,175,592 of JAUESI010000033.1, read as the reverse complement.
GCTCCTAATCTGAATCAGCCATAAATATCACTGATTATATCAAATCTGAAGAACCAGTGGGCGAAATTCCGCTGATTCATCAGTGTATATACAGTATACCTAATTAAAATCCAATCTCGGTGTACAGTGTACACATATCAGCGGACGTGTTGATGGCAAGACATGATGACAAGGAAAACATTTTGTAATCGTACCTTGATGAATAGATGGCAGTGTCGAGGAAGGAGACAGCTGGTAAGGCTCCTGTTTAATTTTGACAGGATGGGGAGAATCCTGCAGGCTGTTGAGTCCAAGGCTATCAATTCCCTGTTGCAATTCCTACACAACAAAATAATGCTATTTAGTTGCATAATTAGCTTAACTTAAGTTGCAAACTAGTGATTTTAGTATTGAGAATGAAAACGAATATGAGTCTAATATATCAAAGTTTTCAGGAACAATTCCTTTTCTCATCAAGTATCTCTCAACCCATTGCATTATAATCAAAAGAAGATTTTTTCTTCACTTTCTAAAGTACGAAGAAGTAAAGCAATAGCAATATACACTTGCTGGCGACCAAAAGTGACTTGCACCACTATTCTTTAGCTTAGAGCTTTTGCTTGGACTTGTGATGTTTGAAGTTTCGTCGCAAGAAGCTTATAAACAACGGCAAAGTGTTGTGACATCCGTATTATGTCATGCGAAACTTACGATCTCGCTAGATCGTTAATTTGCGATTCGGCTTACAACTCTAGTTTGCATGAAAGATGTAGAAAAGAACGGTTTTCCACAGGACATGGCAACATAACATTGGGAAGTGATATCAACTGCAATTTTAATACAGTAATAATTATAACTTATATACACAAAGAAAAAAATTGATAAGTTTGCCTCATCCTTTAAAACCCAGAAACTCGATTGCTAAACTTTTTCTTGCAATTAGTGTGCATTGCTCTTTTATAAATTCTGACTTTATAGAAACCAAACTTGAGAATCACATTTGCATCTGCGGAGAAACATGACAAGATATACTTGTGGAAACGCCAGCTATCTAAGAAGTGCATCACGTCGTCGACACTGAGAAATTACTGTTCCGTATACTTGAAGTAAAATGTAATTTGTGTGTTTACCGTTAAATGGTTTAGGGACCATTATAAATTAAAGTGTTCCGGAGCATTTACAGCTCGGGAAGACTATTTAAAAATGATACGTGAACGCTATTATATTTACAACTGAAATTTCCATATCAATCGTCCATCCTCCTGAATCCTCAAAATCAAGGTTTTATTGGAAAAAAATCTTCTCTATCATGTTTATATATATATATATATATATATATATTGTAAGAAATATATCTAGACCATTATATAACAGTTGTTTATTTTATTTTGAGCGATCCAAAAGCTCGTGCGTATTCTATCTCCGCGTCAGAGCGATAAAAAATTTGAAATATATTATAGGATTCGGAAGTCATCTGATGCATTATTTCACTACATAGGCGCCGAGCAAGAAAAAAAACTGCTATGGGAATTAAAGAGAATTAAGGAAGGCAAAAAATGTAAAGTCAGTTTTTTCAGCCCTTATTTGCTCGAAATTTCCAGTAGGACAATAATGTAAAATAATAAAGCGTACTGCAAAAATTATAAGCACAGGCGAACTCAAAGCAAGGCAATGTGATATCCATTGATTTTTCCGTGAAGTATGTAAGGCTAAACCTCTATAATCTGACCTTGGTCATTATTTAATTTATTTCAACGATGAAGATAAATGATAACCTACATATTTCCATTCATTGAATAGTTTCACGACAATAGAAAAGATAATATTTCGCTATGTTAATAATTTGGGAAAAATCTACTTAAAATACTTTAAAAAATCTCAAAAAAGTATAGTACAAAAAAAATCCGGATTCATTCTGTTTATAAATTATGAGAATGTTTCAAGTTATGTTTATAAATGAAACAAAAAAGTTTGGTCCTACGGTAAAAGGAAATTTTAATAAACTAGGTTTCAAAGAAGACGCAGTTCCAGTCGTTGCGAAATTTTCAGAGGCCGCGACCTCTTCTTGTCTATCGGGTTCATTCGTTCCTCATTCAAGATAACGGAGGAAAGTGACGCCTACCAGTATTCATAAATAAACAATTCACATTGCACCTTTCTTTCAAAAGTTTTTAAGGAATAATAATCTTATCTTCATGATTTGATGATTTGTCACTATTTTTCTTCAGTGAGAGTATAGGACTGCTATCATAATGATTAGCATTTTTTTAAAACGATTATATATCTTCAAAAAATGATGATGACAGTAATAAATAACAGACAACTAATATCACTTACCCCAGGAACTGAAATTATGTGAGAAACCATCTTGCTTCTGTCAGCTATAGTCGAGTAATTCATAAAGAGGCTTGCAGCAGCATTTACTCGACGCTGCTCCTCCTCCCAATAAGCTGTCAGGCCCTCCACATTTATGGATGTTAAAACAGTTTAAATTAACACCAAAAACACTTGAGAACTTTTCTTTTAGTAGTATCCAATCATGCAGACACTTACACCAGTCACGCTTAATTTTTGTTTAATCACCAAGGTTTTTTAACACTGCCTACAAACCTTTCTCTCCATTTATGTTCATTCGGATTCATAAATCTTCTTTATCCTGATAATATACTTTTTAGCACTTCAATTTTTTTAATATTATTTAATCGAAACATTTGTTAAGTTCCAAATTTCCCGAAAGATATTATTTAATACTTTATATCACAGTTATTTTCACTAACGGTGCACATAATCGTATTAATTGAAATTGGCACACTTGAAATTAGTTGCAGCCGCAGCAAAAATCCGCTTTCATTCAGTTCTGTAACAAAAAAGTGGGTTTCGGTATAAAATCAATGTCGGCAATAATGAATGAAGTTTGAGAAATGAAAAAAAAATCGAAAAGGCATTTAAAACTATATTCATATTTTCGTAGAAATCATTCAAACATCCTTGCAGCCATCGTCGTATGTCAAACTTCATTGTTTGCTCTTACAAATCAAAGAAATCAAAGTACGTTTTGACTTTCTATATATAAGCTTTTTTCGAACGATTTTTATATCCTAATTATACATGATGAGAGTAATTAAGGGTGCGTGGGATGTTGAAGAACGTCAAACATTTGGAGTGTTACATTGACATATGCGTCGAATGACAGTAAAATATTCCAGTTATTTAGAAATCGACGGTACATTCAGAAGCTGAGAGCAGAAAGTAACCTGAGAAAGAGACAAAGTGATAACTCGACGAGTCTGAAGACACAGTAACACGACTATATCCCGAAATGCCAACTGCAACACACTCAGTTGACAATTCTCGAACAGCTGAGCACTTAGCACTCCATGCAAGCCTGCCGCCTGCTTAGATACGATATACCAATGATTCCATAGACATTAGAAGTGTCTCAAGGGACTCGTCTCGGGACTTCCGCCGCCGCGTCGGCAAGCACCATCGGTTTAGTACAAAGTAAGAATTTCGACACATCAGGAATCGTCACGGCGCCGATCATAAATTTTGTCTCGCAAGCGCACGCGATGATTTGCACCCTGTATATTTTATAAACAGGCATCATCGCAAAAAATTAAAAGCTTCTGCAAGTTCGCCCAGAAAGAATCCAAAAGAGCAAGTTGAAATGTGTTTTGAAATGAAAGACATCTACTCTCTCTTTGAAGAAAATAATAAATAAAGGATTAAGCAATTTTTAATTTAAAATTGATTAATAGTTCCACAAAAAAACGTTTATCTCTATGTTTGGAGAACCACGTGTGTAAAAAATTGAAGTTGACATAAAGTAGAAAATGTAGCGGAACAAAGTTTACAAACTTTACGAAAATTTACTAGCATGCTGTGAACCTTGACCTATAAAAGATATGCACAGAACGTAAAATATACAAACAACGGCTCTAAGTTAATTAAGATTATAATAGGTCAGTGCTTAAGATTTGTTGTTTCATATATTTATAAACTTAAATATAATGCTGTTCATTTTTTATTGCAAACTGTCCTTGGAAAATATATCAAATGCTCGAGTTAATAAACTCCGAATGACAGTTTTTCCGCGAAAGGTATATTTAATAAGTTTTAAAAAGTAACACTTATTGTCGTACGTGACCTTACATGGAAAAACACTGTTCATTTTAAAAGAAAAGGATAAAAAGAATGAAAGTCAACTTTTTTTATTGCGACACTGAATCTACCCAGCAAAGATTTTCACTGATGTGCTGTGAAAAATTCTTAGACAATTTTTTTACTAATCGTCAGGTTAACAGAGTATAAAAATAAATGTTGTCAATTTTCTACGAAGCAAAGGCGAATAGTATAAAAGATCAATTACACAAACAATAACCTCGTCACTAATGCACTTAAAAAACTAATTCTTCCAATTAGTTGTTCTTCAAAATTATCGCACTTAACAACAAAACTTGAACTTATATAATCCTCGCATGTGTTTACCTTAAAAATGATCAGTAGAACTTCAATTACAAAGTTTTTGACATGTTATTCCTGGAACCACGCGCGACACGACTGACGAAGGTAATCGCGATTCGTATCGGAGTCGTCGTTTTGCGCGAAAACGCAACTTCGCGTTAATATGGAGCCGTAAAAACGTGAAAAATGAGTGAAATAAACTGAAAGGAAAGAACAGCATCGAACTGCCAGCAACAAGGGACTAAAGCTAAACTGAATACTGAATCCAGATTGAGACCAACTCTTAACATCGGCTTCTCCGTTAAGCTCTTAGTAGTGGAGGAATAGAGGCGGAGTTATGCTTCACTCCTGCACGAATGCCCTCCCCTTTTTAATGCGTCGAAACAGTATAAGTGAGCAATTGATGAATCATATTAAGCACAAACCTAACTATGGCTCTTTAATGGATACTTTTATGTAAATTGACCTTTTTATGAACCTAAAAATACTTATATTAAGTCCCTATATCATAGGATACGTCAACGAATTTGTGCATATGAATCCATAAAAGCTCCTATAATATATGAGAAATGGAAGATGGATGATGTAAAATGTTCATATGTTCAACCATGTGACTTTTCTATATAAAGTTTTTGAAATCCACTTTTGAATCGGTCCAACAAAGCATAATGAATGCATAAGGGAAGAGCATTGCTGTCTAAATTCGTGAAAATTGTTTAATGAGGAGAAAATAATTGTCCAACTGCTATATATTGGAGTTGGAACTTGAAATATTTTATGCTCCAGAAAGCATTGTAACCAAATTATTTGTCTATAGGTCTACATTTGCGTTTCTACCACTGGTGGAATTTGAAAATAGTATAGTTTAAAGATTTGGACAGGAAAGATTTTGAGAAGGTATAAAATACAGCAAGAAATCAATAAGTTTAAAGTTTTAAATGTATTGAGCGTCAAGAAAGTAGTAAACAATGTCAAAATCAGCTGTTCATATTGTAAATAAAATAAACAAGACATCCATATAAATCAGATCATATAAATACACAAATAAATAAATAAAATACACGTACATATGTCGCAATGGGTGAAGATAAGTAAAATGTACATTCAAAATCAATAACGAATCCAAGATCTTGTCAATAAATAAAATTGAATAGAATTGGTTCCATGGCATGGCATTCAACTAATATACTGTCCTTCAATGGCACCATAAAGAAGACACTTTAACAGTCGAATGCCAAGAATCCCATTCAGAAAAAAACGGAATTTGTTTGGATTTTTTTCCATATAATCTACTTAATTCGTCGATACTCTCCTTTTTACAGGGTTGGTACCCCGAATCAATTCCGTTATTCCCGTAAAGCATTAAATGGCATTAATCCATTCAAAATTTTGTTTCGTGAAAGGCATTATTTGGCATTCAACTTTGAAGGTTGCATTTTTCTCAACGGCATTTTAAAAAAGTCAATTCTGCGCATTGAAAATAATTCAAGTCATGAAACATGGTTTATTTCATAAAGAGCATTTGGTATTTACGAAAACAACGGAAAATTGATATATTCTCAATAGAATGGTATTAATACGGCTAATGCCATTCTATATACTTAACATTCGTAGTTTCATTTTTTTACAGTTTACTTTTCAATCAGCCCCGAATTTTTAATGTAGGAAATCGGGAAAAACGGCTAATAATCATGTTTCTGTTTTTATATATAGAGATATATTTACTTCAAATCTTTCTATATCAGATTTGAATCCATATTTAATTCCATGACGTTCTCTCTTTGCATTTTTTAATTCTGTAAATATTGTAGAAAACGAAGTCTCGAGATCGATTTAAATCCTTTTGTATCGTAAAATATAAAATGTCAAGATTTTAAATCAAAACTATTTCCTTTATTTTAGAGTGAACACAAAGGAATACCAAATAATTCCATGCCAGTTTTTAAATTCACAATGCTTCTTAATCCAATGCAATGTCGTTTTGACCATTTTCGAAATCAATGCAACTATATGTTGTATTTTAATCTCCACACCTTTTTGCTAAGAATAATAATATTGTATAATTAAATTAATTAAATTATTGTTCAATATATAAATTAATTAACTTCAGAGGCATGAATATCAGGCTCTTTTGTTTCCTATAAGTACCCAAGTGTACCAAAGGTTATGATTTTTCAAACCTTCCCCGATTTAGGAGTTTGAAAAGGCTAATTCTTATTACAAAATTTTTGTGTTATTCATAGAAACTCGAGGTAATTTCATTATTTTTCTAATGTATTATTATATATATTTTGTTGCTCAATATTCTGAACCCCAAATTTAATCCCCAAGAGCATGATATATACATATTGCAGCAACATATTGGTGCAATGTATAAATGTCCGCTCTCCCGATCAATATTGCCATATACAATATTTTTGCAATGTTGCAGGAATATTGCGCGGATACCATTAAAAAGTTTTGAAAATTTAACTTCGAAAAATTAGCTTAGGAGAACGAAATGCCGACAATTAAAAATTTGGAATTCTTTGAAAAAGAGTTAAAACGAGAATTACTTTATAATTTCAATCGTAACATGTTCATGTGACCTGAGAGAGTAAGATTTATTAACGAAAATTGAGTTTTATTACATAATTCTTTTTTACAGTAATCAAAAATCGACGTATTCAATTTGCTCTTAATTATGTAACCAAAATGCTGACACTGCATTCCGAAGACTAAAATTAAGCAATCCGTATTATATGAGGAGCAAACCTTCCGTTGTCCAAAATCAGAATTGAAATCGAGGTCATGACCACATTTATTTGTGTGTTCCTCAAAAAGATTTGCCATAATGAAAATTTCGATATAAATTGAAGCGAAATTCGAAAAAACTATTATTTATAAAGTTCTAATTTTTTTAAATTAATGTGTATAGAACATATCTGTATGATAACAGTATAAAATATATCAAATAATTGCAATTCAAATAACAATTATTATCTATTTTATTAATTATTTTTGTAATTTGGAGATTTTAAGTAGTACAAGTCGGTAAAGGTGCGGCGCGGCTTGCTTATCATTGAAGTGGGAAACGGAAACAGTCACCATGATTGGGCGGCATTGTGCTATGTCCTCATTGGTTCACGTCATATTGACTGGCAAACGTATGTACCAGCCCAACAAGGGTTTCTCAACTCAAAAGGATTCATTTTGCTATCATTTCATTTAATTTATAGTTAGTGGGTCTTTTCAGAACTTATTATTATTCAGAAATTGACGTACATAAATTAAGTTTTTTTTGCTAGACATGCTTCCTTTTTACAGTGTAACAGAACCTTGCAGTCTTCAGAAAGTTCAGTTAGGATTGAGTGAATTGAGCCAGAAGATGCAATTTATGTTCACTGATTTTGAAACCGATTAATAATATCTCTTATTAAATCTCATATACCCTGACAATTTTATAGGGTCTAAAGGATGTGATAACTAATCCACGATTATAGTTCTCTTATCTAAACAGATACTGAGTCGGACGAAATTCATTCTGCGAATTGCTCATGCGGTAGGTACTAAGCGAATGGATATAATTTTGTAATTTGAGATTAATGGGGTAACATATAGACTAGTACTATACTATATACTTACCATACCATTGTAAGCAGAATATTCTATGCAACAGAAAATTTAAGCAATAATATTAAGAGAAATTAGGTCATAATCTTTTTATGATAATTGGCAATTGAGATGATACAAAGGGAATTATCAGAAAAGTACCATGAGGTTCTTCTTCACTTGACAGAATCTTTTTAAAAATTGTCTTTACCATTGTTCAACTATTACAAAGCAGTTTCATCTTACAGTTTTGAAAAAATTAAACTGAGTTGTAACACTGCTACTTCTCTATTACAGAATAGCACCGTTGCCTGTTGCTACTTTCTTATAGAAAATTTCAGAACTTGTTTGCTGCAAAAGCATTATATAATAATTTCTATTATTTGGAATGCGTTATGTACAATATTATTTAAAATAAATAATTGAACGAGTATATAACGAACTTTAATACAGTGCAAAAGAAGAAAGGCATATAGAGAAGGAAAGAATGAGAGTATCGACTGGTGGTTTGACCGGATATTTTTCAATTGATATATATATATAGTAACACCCGAGTGAAAGAATTGTTGACCAAAAGTGCAGGGAATCATGAATACCGGTGTTGCCAATACAGCAAGGTATTGTTAGATTAGCACAATGACCATGTTTGCTAACATACTTGGTCGATTGTTCAATTGTTTCTCCTTTATCGTTTAACATTATTGTTGATGCTCGCACTGCAATTATACTATGCCTCTATATATACGCAACAATAATCTCCTAACACCTATAAATTATTACTTTTCACTTATTTGATGCTAATATATTATATATGTAGAGAATGAAGATTAAAGATTATAGAAGCAGAGTCTGCGATTTTATGATGACATATATTTATTTGATAAATGTGATTAATTGTAGGAAATATTTGTCTGTCACTCTCTAAAAATGAGTCAGTCAAATTCCACTTATTCTCAGTAGTGACTCGTTTCTCTTCCAATTTCAATCTATGAAAAATCTACTTGGATTCAGTAAGTCATTAAAATTTTTAGTGGATCAGTTACTGAAAAATTTCGGATAAATTCCAGAACCAGGATTAATAATTAATATTTTTAAATGTTTGTCAAAAGTAAAATTTGACCCCTTTCATCCGATCCGATTTCGGAACTAATATCTGGAATTTTTCCGCAATTTTTAGCAGAGGAGTCACTGAGAATCATTGGAAATATGAGTCAAAATCAGTGAAGTTTCACTGATTCAAGTTTAGATTCATACTAGCTATAAAATAAAAAGTAAACTTTTAAGAAGTAGAAAAATTTGAAGTTATATATGTATTTGACGCCTCAAGGTAAAATGAGACCCTAGCTGTTATGATTGAGGAATGTCAAAGCAATCTTGCGGTTTGAACAAGGGCCTTCTCTTCGCAGGCTAGGTTTCCTTCGCTTTTATTACTGTTTTATAGTCGTTCGTTTGTCGCGGCGAAGCGAGACAGAAACGGTCACGTCCCATGCAAGTCTTGTAAGCATACAGGGTGACTCGAGTGGTTACATACAGTATGGTGCATCTATAATACAGCGTTTTACATATCAACAAAAGATTATTTTACACTTCTGGCGATGATCTATAAAAAAATTATTTACATTATCCATATATATTTCATCTATAATTCCATATTAAAAATTGTCTTTTTCTGAGCAGACACAAAGTATCCTTACTCTCCAACATTAAAGTTCACTGATTTTCAGTGGAGAATGAAAATTTCGGAGACTTTTCACTGGTTTCCAATAGAATAATCCATTATTTCATACGAATAGGCAAATATCTTGTGAACTCTGTGATTGAATAAAGAAAGCATCTCACCGATCAGATTGACAGATATCTGACTATTCGATATAGGGAAATGCCGGACGACTTAAATTTTTTATGTGAGAATTTAAGGCGTAACTGAACGCACTGAACCTCTAGCTCTGGAGAAGGGTCATAAATTAGGGCCTCAGACGACAATTAAAACTCCGCCACACACATGTATATATATATATAAATCCAGTCCTTTTCCTCTCTCTATATGCATAAACATATATATGAACGACAGCTTAATGCTTTGGTTCTTAAAACGTAAATATTTATGTTGAACTACCAGCCATCGAATAATATTACCTTTCATGCCAATACAACTCGTTCTAAACGATATAGTCGAACTGTTTTATTTTCTTTTAACTTACACAACATATATAGCTAACTACGTGTTAATATAAGTAGAATACTCCTCATTATATAAAGAATAATTACCCTGTAAAAAACGTCAAATTAAGCTAAAACGTATTGCTTGACATTCACGAGGTGTTGCCTGGAATTTTGCTTCACGCGACAACTTCGCATTGAGACGCAAGGCAAATATTTAAAATCGAGAGTTCAAATTTTTAATTTGAATACTTTTGAATGCGATTGAATGCCAGAAAAGTTGAAAAGAAAATTAATGTATTTTAATGCAACAGTTCACATTCGTTTACATTTGAATCGCATTAAAATCTTTTTCGAACCGTTTACTTTACAACTATATAATGTAATGATGCAGAAAGAAGCAGAATTGAATACGTAAAATTTTAAATATATTTTTAACACTTTTTAATCTGACTATTAAAAAATATTAATTAATGAATCTTTAATTTATTGTGAATATGACGCAGATTTTTACGGGATTTGAATACATTTCGGGGAACTTAGTTAAATTTTCCTTAATAAACGTAAATATTGTTCTGTTGTGGAATGTAATTTTCATTGCATTTCCGCACAATACGTTTTTTGTCTACATTATAAGAAACTTGAAATTCTAGGAATTACGCGCGTTACTCAATCGATTACCCACGTGACCCATTAAAAAAGTTATGAAATCGAACTGGTGGCGACATCTGATGGATGAAAAGTTTTTTATACCTATACACCGTAAAAATTGGGTGAAGTAACTGGCTCAAGCCTGTTCAACTCAAGCCCTCATCATTCTAAGATTTACGAATCGAATATGTAAAGTTTGCTTGACACCAGTAAAATAACGATAAATATAAGGATCAAGGAGACAACACGTGACAAAGTTTTCTTGTTGATAAAAAAATATTTAATCACTGTATTCCAGGAAGGAATGCAAAAAATTGTTTAAACGGAGTGAGACTTGTGAATTTTGGAAACAATGGAAGACGACAGTGAACAGGACAACGTGATCGAGGATGATTATTATGCATTTATGAACGTCCCTAGAAATGTGAGAGAATATTGTAGTTAATTTACTTTCTCTTCTTAAAAAAACATTATTCGCGTTCTCCACGTGTCATTATTCATTGCTGACGTAACCTCACTCTCTTTATAGCTTAAACCCGGCATAACTCAATAATCAGAAAGAATTTATGTTTATTGCACAAATAATTCATCGACTCTTGTTAAATTCACACTATAAAGTTGATCAATGTCTTATTATGCCTATTTCTTCTTAGGTGAAATAATTATTTTAGCACAAACAAAATCGTTTAACATCTGCTCATTACAACATTAGCCCAGCTTATCATTCACACTTTTTGACTTAAATAGATCATTTTTCGTATAAATTTACTTAAAAAGTAATCTTATGACTGTTTATAAGTATCGTCAAGAGAGATTTCAAGTCGGAATAATGTTTATTGATTAGTTCTATAAGAAGCTACCAGAGATGAGGTGGAAGCTACTTCTCAGTGTTATTCGTTATTTTCCTAGTAAAAAAAAACTGATTGAGACAAATATTTCAATTCATTTGAATTTTGTTTTCTACCCCACACGAATGTTTCATTAGGCGAGCAATGAAGAGATCACGAGTGCATATCGCAGACTCAGCAAATTGTACCATCCTGATAAACATCCAAACCCTGAGCTCAAGCAGGAAGCTGAGATCTTATTTAATCGAACCAGAAAGGCATACGAAGGTGAGTTACGTTTTCTTATAATAATCCACAATAATTGTTGTACTCTTTCCTTGCGATTGACAAGAATCTATGTGTTTTAGTTTTAAGCGATCCTCACAAAAGAGCAATATATGATTCTCTGGGGACTCGAGGACTAGAAACTACAGGATGGGAAATTGTTCAGCGTACGAAGACTCCTATGGAGATCCGAGAGGAATATGAACGTTTAGCTATTTTGCAGGAAGAAAGCCGATTGCAGCAGCGAACTAGTCCAAAGGGTAGCATCACTGTTAACATCAATGCCAGCGATGTTTTCAGTCCATACGATGAAAGCTACCTTAGCGATGATATATTCTCAATGATTCAAGTTAGCGGAATGTCGTTTACTCAATCTATTGAAGCTCCTCTAACAACAAAGGATACTTTGATAATGTATGGCCACCTTAATGTCCACAATGGTACTGGTTCTGGAACCGTTAATGTAGCTGCAAAGCGATTAATTTCACCTAAAGGATGGGTGGAGGCAGATATTGGAATTGGGAACGGCCCTACTCTTTCCTTAAAGGGGTTTCGCACATTAACTAGGCGAATATTCTGCACTGGAGATATTATAATTGGGTTCGGTTCCGAATTGGCAAAATTTGGTTTAGGAGGATGTATGTTCTTAATTTTTATTTTTACCGGCATGTATCTTTATTTTTAAATTATGTATGGCACTTAATAAATGTATTCATTACAGCATTAGCGATGCAGTTGGACAAACATACAGTTGGATACCTTACGTATAGAGTACAATCTGAAAGCGGCATGTCTACAATCATAGAAAGGAACACACCTCGTTCATACACTTCTTTCACCCTTCATTTCGGACTTTTAAATTCGTATATAAACCTCAGCTACACATACAAAATGGATGAGAGGAAACTGAAACTAAGAAGCACAGGAAGGTTAACATCGATTGTTTTTATTTACAATCTATATTGAATTAATAATGCAGATTATTAGTAATTAAAAATTTTTAGAGTTGGAACTTTCGGCGGCTTTATTGAATACGGTGCAGAAAAAAAGGTCTCGACTTACACTTCTCTTTCTACTGCAGTGCGTGTAGGAGTACCTATGGGAGTTTCCCTTAGAATTAGATTAAGTCGAGGATCTCAAAGCTACACCTTCCCGATTCATTTATGTGACGAAATTTTCCCAGCTCCGGTTTTTTATGCAACAGTAGCTCCATTGATTACTTGGACCATAATTAAGAAGTTTATTATTGATCCAGTTGTAAAGGAGCAAAAAGAACGTAATAAAGAGAAACAGAGGGAAGTAAATAAATCGATGATGCGGGAAAAGCAAAAGGATGCCAAATCAGCCATTGAGTTGATGAAAGAAACATTCAGTAGAATTAGGGCTGAGGAGGAAGGAAAAAGAGGATTAGTAATATCAAATGCTCTCTATGGAAGGTTTGTTTATCCTCAAGATAGAGTTTTAGGAGAAGATCCTACAATTGGACCGAGAGATGAAGTAATAGATGTAACTATTCCATTGCAATGCTTAGTCAATGATGCAAAATTAGTTCTTCATAATGCAACAAAGGTACATTTATTCTGAGCGCTGTAATTGTGATACTCAAATTATATATATATATTTTTTATAACTAAATATTTTATTTTATTTAATACAGAGTCAGCTGCCAGGATTTTATGATCCGTGCGTTGGAGAAGACAAGCAATTACTCGTGCAATATCTATTCCACGAACAAATTCATGAATGTATTATTAAGGACAATGAATCTTTGAGGATACCAAAACAATGTAAACTCTCTTCTCTTCTCTTAACATAATCACCGTGTATATTTTCTATAAAGGGACTAATATTTTTCTTAATTTTCAGCCCACCGAGTAAATACCACATGACGCAAGCAAACTCTTCAAAATCTTAAAAAACGTGCTTTTGTTTTGACTTGATTCAGCATGTAAACTCATTGACTCTTAATCGTTGAATTTATGGAAGCTTTATAGATGGAAATCCATGTATTTTTTATTCATTTATGTGATTGATTACTACTTTCCTTTCCCGAATACCTACAGTTCTACTGTTTTCGTACTTAAGAGTTGACGACATTTTTTTCATGTACCTAAGAACAGATCACGTAGTGGTTAGGCGCTTTAACCATTCAATTCGGGTTTTGTCCTAGAATCTGCTTATGACAGAAAAAAATAGTAATATCTCTATTTGCTATTATGCAACTGAATAAATCTGTATGTATATATATATATATAATATATATAATATAAGTAATATATTTAATATATA
>JAUESI010000033.1:5146040-5161246 GCA_032275145.1 Synergus laeviventris | reverse complement strand
ATAAGTAATATATTTAATATATATTATATATATATATATATATATATATATATTATATATATTACTTTTCTCTTCCAAGATATTTCTATAAGGTTTTTCGTTTAACCAGTATGATTAACAATTTCTTTAGTAGTTTTTCTTCAAGAAAGTATGTTTTGAGAAACTCCAGTAGTTTCTTTGAAGATAGTAGAAGTAGTATATTTTTCATAGAGTAGAAAAAAAATGTTAACAAAAAATGTACCTAGTTCATTTTTGTGTATCATGAATTAGTCATAAAGTGTATGATAAAAAACTATGTTGTATATCAAATTCCAAACAAAATCTAGGTATCCTTATTCATGTTTACATTCTCATCAGAGAAGGTATTATTTATATTTTTAATAAGTAGAAATTGGGCTTGCCCATTGTACACTTATCCAATGATCATAAAACTTTTATAATAGAAGAAAATTTGTATTGGAATAGTGATATAACAACTGAAATATGTAGCAAAACTGAATGTACTGCATTATTTGTTTTAATCCCTGACACAAATAGCTACAATCTTTTTTTTTTATAAACATATATACAGAGTTAACATAGTGTAGGTAAAATTATAAGTTTTACGAATCTACACTCATATAATTTTGTAATGTGACCATTGGTGAACTTTCCTTACTTTGCAGAATTTGATCAATAATGCCATATTCAACGTCCTTAGAATGTATTTGAGTCAGTGGAGTCCAGGAATGATCATGCTCTAGTCTGAAGGAGCCCTTATATATTTGGTGCGGGCCGGAAGTGCCCCAATCCTGTAAAAGAAATAATTATTTTTATTGAGAATAAATTGACTAGCAAGAAACACGTTTTCATATATTTAAACATTTTTAATATTGTTTTATTATTAAGTATTTAAATACCAACCTCTGGACTTAGCAATGAGAAATAACACTGGCCTGATTGCCGTTGATATAAATGATAAATGTTGCCAGATTGCTTCACAAAATTACAAGCAGCATGATGAAGGTTCATATTTTGTCTAGTCTCTAATAAAACTTCCTCCGCCTGTTTATATAAAAATTTCATTTGATCTGCTATTATTTGTAATTTATTGCCAGCATTCGCTGTAACGTAATTATTGGCCTGAAAGGATATTCAGAATTCATGTTATATAAGTTGAAAATTCAACTTTTCAAAATTGCACAAAATTATTGTTTACCTTCTGAATTTCTGTTGCTAACTGTATCAAATCGATTCGGGATTTTTTAATTGTGTGATCAGGATTGACTAAAGCTATACCCATCGGAAAATCGGTTCTCTCTACCAAAGCAACTAGAAAAATATACAAGTATTTTTTTGCAAAATTTACAATAAGTAAAAAGCTAATTATTAATTATCCTAATTATCAAGCAAGCGCGAGACAAAATTTGTTTACCTTTGTTGAGTGTTTCTTCTGAAGTGTCCATTCCTGATATCATCGTGTACCCACGCTTCATATTTGTCAAGAATAAATAGAATAAATGTTAGACGTAATAATGTTGCTGTGATCTGCAAAGCAATTAGAATATATTATATTTAAAAAATTATTATAGGTTAGAAAGATAACCTCAAAGGTATATATATTATATATATATACTATAAAATTCTGACGGAATTATATCAATTGCGTACAAAATATGTGCACATGTAATTTAAAAAGTTTAAATTCTTTCGTAGAATTTTGAATACACGATAGTTACCTAATTATTATATGAAGTAAATACTTTTGTTAAGCTGCTAAAACGGCTAAAACCTAAAACTGCAAAAATAAACAAACACAACAGTCACAGGCCCACATCCACTGCAGCAGTGCTGCTCTCAATTCAAATGCCTTCAAAGTTCAAACAGCTTCAAAAAAACTCAGTACCAAACTAAACACTAAACCAGACTAAACCAAACTGCCAAACACTATGCTGCCAAAGCCAAACACTGCCAAACATTATGCTGCCAAACCTGCATAACATTAACCTCATTAAACAAATGTTACCAAATGCCACCAAAGTTGCGCAGAACTTTAGCGCATACATCTTCAGCATCTCAGCTGTTCACGTCAAAACTTTAAAGTCTAACCTGAAATAAATTTTAATTCCGTATATTATTAATGTTATTAATATTATTCTCTAAATGTGTTTATACATAAAAAAAATTAGATTAATAAATACTAATGACTTTAAATTAGTTTAAAAAACTTGGTGCAACTTTGTACATATTCTTAAAAATTATTGTTTTGCAAGTTATTAATAATTGCGCCATTATTTATATCCTTTCCATCCAGGTAAGGTTATATTTTTAATATAAATATTATAATACGTATTTTGATCTATTTATTCATGTTTACTATTAGTAAATAATTTCAATACATAAATTATTTAATTAGCCATATTAATTTGAGCAACTTTTAGGTGTATCTACTTTTATTTACGGACATATAAATATTGTTTTTCACAACAATTTTGCTTTACGGTCTATAATATTTTTTCCAAGGGTGAGAAAGGTGCAACAAATTTACAAATGATATTTGACATGTCAATTTAAATTTAAATTTAGTATCAAGTTTTACGATTGATTTCAATTGATGTCTAGAGAAATAAATATAATTTCAGTTAGCGAAACCAGTGGTGGAATGGACTATGCTGTGATAGTTGAAGATGCAGTTAACAGATTTTTTTCTGCTGGGGAAAGTGAAGCCCATTCGTGGCTTTTACAGGTTCAAACTTCACCAGAAGCTTGGTCATTCGTTTGGCACCTTTTGGTACCAACGAAGGTAAATTGGATACTAAATTTAAAAAACTTCATACTCGTTCCCTTAAGTATTCTAACTATACTACCAGTACCAACTTAATTTATGTTTGTTACAGACAAAAGAAATCCAATTCTTTGCTGCTAACACGTTACATTCTAAAATTTCAAGACAGTGGGATGAAGTACCAAGTGATGAATACATGGCATTGCAAAATCGGTTACTCACTGTCATGAAAGAAACAAATACATCAAAATTAGTTTTATCAAAGCTATGTCAAGCGGTATGAAATTAAATTTACTTTCATTTCTGATCTATAATCCGGTAGTTTTATACTATAGAAATACACATTACGTATTTTTATCTCTATTGTTATTTACAGTTAGCAGCTTTCCTAATTAATGCAAGTGAAACAAAAGAGCATGATAGAGAAAAGGGTTTGGTAGGAGATTTAATTGAAATTTTACCACCAAATTCATCAGCAACAATAGAACTTCTTCTTGGAGTTCTGAGCTTTTTGCCAAAAGAAGTAAGACTATTGTTTAATTGCAGTAATATTTAATATACTTGTGATTAATACAATGCTCACCAATTGTTAACCTTTCGATTTAATTAGTTTGAAAGGAAACATGAAGTAAAAAGAATAAAATTACGAGATGGATTAGTTAATAGCTGGAGCAAAACAACCTGGATTTTGCAGCAAGTTTTCACAACATTCGATCAATCGGCTTCTGGTGATAATAGCAATCTTTACCTATTGGGACTAGAATGTACACTTTCATGGCTCAAACTCGGTCAATTGCCACTTGAAATTACAGCACAAATTTATCCCCACATATTGGCAGCTACATCCGCATATGTTCCTAATAGGTACTAAACTAAATTTTTACTAAATTTTTCAAAACTGTTTTTAACAATATTTTTATATGTTTTAAGGAATGGTTTAGAGGAGGAGCACGTCAAAGGCTGGGAAGTGATCCAAGAATGTTTATCAATGATACTAACTCATAACGACCTTACCAGAAATTCTCAACTACTTTGGGAATGGGGTAGAAGTATCGTTCTTATCGCTCGTGAACACGGTGCAATGTATTATTATGAAACTCTCACAACATTTGGAGAAGCTCACAGTCGTAGTATCCTTATGGCATTGGCAAACGATTCTAATGAAGTTCAGAAATGGACTGCCGAGCAAATTGTGGAGATTCTGTTAGAGTGTTCCGAGCAACCAGGAAGATATCCCTGCGATGAAAAAAGTAGCTGTATACCATTTGGCTTCTGGTACACCTTACAAGACGATCTCTATACTCTAGATCAACCTATAGATAATAAAGCCAAATTAGCTCTTCGGCCTACTTATGCTCGTTTAGCGCAAGCTTTGTTACGCAAAGCTAGTTTACCTTTCTCATCGAGCGAAGCTGGAGATGCCGAAGATCGTGAACTACTTAGGTGTTATAGGCAGGATGCTGCAGATACGCTTGTTTATTGCTACAATGTACTCGGAGCAGACTTACTCTTACTTCTTGGGCAAAGGCTGAGCCAGCCACCTGAACAGATAGAAAACTGGACTTATGTAGAGTCAAGTCTGCATGCATTCAATGCTCTGTCTGATTGTATCGAGATGGAAGAATCTTACTACGTCCCAGCTCTAATGAATATAATTTTTTCATGTATTCCTTACGACAATTACCCTGGAGATGTTTTAGCTTGTGCATGTCTCACGATAGGAGCATACGCTGAGTGGTTAGGAGTGCATCCTGCTCCTTGGTTGGAAAGGTGTTTAAAATTAATCTCATCAGGTTTGGTCCAGAATTCAATTACGGCATCAGCAGCAAGTATGGCTCTTAAAGATATATCCAGAGAATGCGGACCTCATCTTGCTCCATTAGCTCCTACGATTCTGGATACAATAGGACATACTCTTCCTGAAATTCCTCCCGTGGGAATAGAGGGCCTGCGACTCATGTTTGCAGCTGGAAAATTAATAAATTCATTACCCACGATAGAGCAACAAATTTCTTATTTGGACATAACTTTAGGACTTTGTGTCACAAGATTAAGAGACCTATTACAACACCCATTACCAACGACGAATACCAGAGACGCCGTTTCTAATCAACTAAGGATGGTTACAATGTTCTTCTCGACTTTGGACGGATCTATAGGGAAGACTGTGCTTGAAGGATTGTTACCCTTATTTAGGCAAATTGTTGCACATCCTGAATGGAGCAGAGATGATATGACATTGGATGCTATGCATTCATGTGTTCAAAAATCTTTGTCGTCATTGTTACATCCTGAAGAAGATGCAAAACCATTGCTGACGATTTTAACCATGTCGTATAAAATAAAACCTCATCCAGCTGCCCTTAATCTTCTTCGGCAGCTGGTACTGTTATTCGGTAGAGATCCAAATAATACTGTGGGACCAATATTTGCTGAGCTCAGTAGTATTACATTAGCGGGAGTTTCAGCTTGTCGATCAGCTGGTGGAAATTTATCCGATTTAACGGATTTATTGGAAGCTTATCTAGGGTTATTGGCTCAAATTTGTAAAAAGAATGCTACTTTACTACTGAAAATTCCGGATCAAGTTCCTGTAATGTTGAAATGTGGTTCGTAATTCTATAATAAATTTATTATAAATGCAGATTATAGCTAATCAAGTGAAATTAAATTATTTTCTTTTTAGGTATCGTTTGTTTACTTTTGCCCGAAACTGGAACGGCAAGAGCTGCTGCTAGCTTTCTAACTCATGCAATTATGCAAAGTCCTCACCTACAAACATTTATACAACCCATGGGACAAGAACTTGTCTGCGTATTGATCGAATGCATTGGTAAAACTCTATTAAAATAACTGTAAATATTCAACAAGGATGTATTTAAGATTTAAAGCATTAATATTTAATCAAAATCTATTTTCAGCTGGAATTGTACCAAGAAATAATTTAGAAACTCATTCAGAAGTCTTATTATCATTAAGTAAAATGTGCCCGGAATGGACTGCGCAATGGCTTCGAAATTCTCTTACAGGTGAAGCCTTACCACTTGTCCCTCAGGATTTAAAAGAGAACTTTATTCGAAACGTTTTGCGTCAACGAATCAGTAAACGACGTCTTTGGGAAACGTTGAGAGAATTCAACTTACAGTGTCTTCACTTTCAGCATAAATCCGCATACTTATAGAGGTTTAAGAAATACATATGGCTCCTGTTTAATATTTTTTTCCATTATTTGCCAGTAAAAATTATTTTATTATCATAATTAATTTCACGATCTGAGATTGATATATGATCATTTTTTTGCCAAAAAAATATCAGTTTAGCGCATTATAATCATGTTTATATGTTTTATGTCAAAAGTAACTCTGTCTAATGGCGTTACTGGATACTGGAGATTATTACAATAGTGACTTCACGAACTGTACCTAACATTTATTTATTTGATTAAAAAATAAAAATGGTTATTTCATATTTTTTGCGTATTGCAAATATTAAGTAGATTATTTTAGATATAGAAAAATCACGAAGTAAAATCTATTCAGTATTTCAATATCCAATGCAAAGACTGTGCGAGAAAAAAACATAATAAAATATAAAAATATTTCGTTAAAATTATTTTAGCCATAAACAGAAAGTAATAAGTGAAAAGTATTTTTATGACGTCAGTTATTTGAGACTGTTATACACATTATTTTTTTTTACTTGATCATCAGGTGTATTTGTATTAAACATATAAGAAACTAATTCTTTAGCATATTTTTCTGATTTATAGTCTTCGATTTTTAATGTAAAGCTAATTTATTCTCATGCTAAATTATAAAAATAAATATGAAACATATAAGTCATACCTTCAAGAAATATTTATTCATGTTTAAGAAAATTTTATTTTGCAAATTTACAGAGGCAGGGTGTTTTTTGCTTTTAAAATGCGTTCATGTTTACAATAAATCATAAATTCATGTGACTGTAAAATTTATTGTATATTTTAGTCAACAGAAAATAAAAATAAGAGAATAAGAATGCACTGTATAAGTCGAAGGTAAGACTGATTTTTTTTACAAACGCTATCACAGATAACTTCACAGAACATATAAAAAAATATATATTTTTTTTCCATATGTAGTTCATGTAATGACTTGAAACTAAAAAAATTGTTTAAATCTATAAAGAATGATATCGACCCATTACTCATATTAATATAATGTTTCCTCTCATTGTTAAATTTGATCATTTTGCTTTCGACTACAGGGACGATGTTTGATACAAAAATAAAAATAATTTCTTTAACCGTATCTTTTTTGCTTGCAGTTCAGAGATGCACTTTTTATAATTAATTAAGGCTCTAAGCCCTTTTATTTTTGTAAAATAATTGAATCATAGCGAAAGACTAGAAAATTTGAAGACACATCGTGAGCGTACAGTGCATTTAGTAAAAGTAATCCTTAGAAACTAACTATTGTTTGTTTTTAAAGGTATGAAAAATTCATTTCAGTAATAAAATATATATCACTGATTTTCGTATGTGTAAGTTAAAGCTTACACTTTCGGCAGTAAAAAAAAATAATATTCACTGTATTTCTCCTCCATTAGGTAAAGGCGCTGAACCAAAATTCGCAGCAATTCGCGACTTTCTTTGATTACCAGACTTCTGTGTCTTTTGTGTATTATGTGAGGGATTCTTCTTGTCATCTGCTCTGCTGTGTGTAGCCTTTTCCTCCTTTTGTTTCTAAAAATCGAAAATTGATATTATCAACTTTATTATATGAGACAAATAAATAATAGTGAGAAATTAAATTATCACCTTCTGATTCTTTTCTTTCAAATTCTGCTGACTCTTCTTCTCAGACGATTCCTTACTCCCTGTTTCCTTCTTTCGTTTTTCATTTCCTAGTTTATTGAAGCTTCTATTTTGTTTTTGCGCCTGCAAAGGAACGAAAGGTGTAGTTTTCTTTACATCTTGTTGCCTGCTACTCGATCTCCAGTTCTCAAAAGTGGTTGGTGGTGGTGGATGAGGTAGCCTCTGAGGAAACATTCCCGGCATACTTCCACGAGGAGGCATGGGCATGAAGTTCGAATTTGGTAGTGGCGGTGGATTCCACATGGATGGGTTCATTACAAGTTGTGGATTTTGAGGTGGCATCGGCGGTGGTTGAATATTGTTGACATTGTTGAACCTAGTGTTATACCATTGTTGTGGTGGCTGAGCCAACATACTGATTCTTGGCTTCTGCAGTTTATCTAACTGTAGCTCCTGTTAAGTAATCATCACAATTTTAATAGTCAAATTCGTACAAAAACACATGTAAAAAATGTTTAGTATAATTTTTTTTATTCATACCTCATAGACCTTTTTAGCAGCATTTTCAGTGGCTTCAGTAACTGACGAATAAAAGTCGCCACAGAATACCCTCATATCTGGCAGAGTAATTTGGGCATAAACTAGATTATTGTTCTGCTGATGAGGTATGTAATTATATCGAGGTAGACCTTTACAATTCAGTTGGAAATAAGAAAGCAAACGAGAACTGTACCAAAATCTTTCTCTTTTCTTCTCTACTTCTCGGGCATGCTGCAAAAACAGATTTCAGTAAGAAGATTAAAATATAAATTACATTGCATGGCAAAGAAAATTAAGTTTTACAATTAAAATTATTTTTCTTTCATCAACATTGACCAGATACTATTATTCACAGGTAAATATTATATTATGCAATCATTAAAGAAAGTAACATACATCAAATAACCGCTGTACCAATGGCGGAGCATCTGAGGCTTTGGGTGCTTGCGGAAACGCAAAAGATTTATTTGTTGATGCCTCAGCAGGCAAAGAAGGTAGTGAGCTGCTTTTCGTGTTTTCATTGGGAATTTTCAGCATTGCCTTCAAAAATGCACTGGGATCTTGAGGCTACGAGTTTAGTATTTTTATTAAGTGTTATGATACACTATAAACCCAAATACATACTTATAAGTATTCTAAAAATCATTTAACCACATAAATCTTATACGCTGTTTCAAAAATATTTCAAATAAAAGAGACGTAATTAGAATCAGTATAATTCAGTGGAACTAATACTAAGTAAATAAATATAAAAAGAAAAATGCAATCAATAGTAACAGTTCAGAGTTAATAGTTTAAAGAAAATAAGATTTAAAATCCAGAAGCACTTTTTCTGCATTCTTGAAGCGAATGCAAAAAATATAATTATGTTTACGTATAAAAACTTAATCGTCAATATACGAATAGACGAAAACAGCATGCACTTCCTTAAGAAATAGAAAATTTGAATATATCCAGTTTTGAAAGTATTATTTACATAGTCTTCCAACAGAAAATTTTCTAAGGTGAATTAAACATTGGCATGCCATTGTATGGTATATGTAATTCAAACGTTTTTTTACAACTTGCTATTTTCTGTTGTAAGCATTTACTACTTTAAGAAGTGCTAACACTTGATTAAATTTCACAATGATTCTACAACTATCTACTTTTTATTAATTACCCAATTTTGCGTTTCCATTTGCTGCATATTATTTAAGAAAATGTTAGTATAAAATGATCATTATAGTTTACGTGAAATTCAAACGTTTAGAGTTAAATAAACATACCGATCCTGCATTTCCATCAACAGTCTGCTTAGGTTTGTCGTTTGGTGGAGGGACAGGATGTTTCGGTGAATTATTCGATTTCTGAAAAATTTTAAACCATTAATCAAAAGTTTTCTTTATATACTTCTACGTTTATTAAATCATTTTTTATATACCTGAAGCTCATTCCACAGTGCTTGAAACTCCGATGCCTCTTTCGTATTACACTGCTGCCGCGAATCAGGTGCTAGTTGAATTGGCTTCTTACTCATAATCTTTACCCCATGGCCACTATCAGCACCGTGCTGTGGTGGTGTTTTTGATTGATTTTTATTCTCAGCATTAATAACATTTGATTTTTCATAAAATGAAGCCGTTTGTGCTTCGGACCGTGGACCTCCCATTTGCGCAAATGGGGATATAGTCTCACCGTGTTTTGCAAAACCAGATGGCATACCTTGATTATTAAAGGTAGCAAAAGCACTTACATTTCCACGGGATTGAGATTTTGGAATATTTGATCTCCAAGATTCAGGTGGAGAACGTTCTGATTTTCCTGATTTACCAAGTTCAACCCTCAATCCATAACTAATATTTATGAAATCCGCTACCGATAATCTGTAGCCTCGATTTTGTGAACATCCATGAATTACAAATCCTCCCACGAAAGAGTTGTCGAAGACTATTTCATACATATTATCTAATAACTTTTCTCCTTTTTGGATTCCAGCAATGGTACCCTTGTAACCTATGGGTACTGTGAAACTCTCCCTAATGGTAACAATTCTGTCAAATATCTTATGCTGAGCTTTAGCATCAGGAGGAAAATATCCGGTATTTAAACCAGGTTTGAATAGTAAGTGTGGTTTTACTTGCATGAATACTGTTTTGCTAACCGTGTTGGCACTTTCCAGATATGCATCTACTTCTTTTTCGACACATGTGACTATATCGGTTTCCAAACACTCTGTACCACAAGTACGACTTTCTATATTTAGCTTTTCTTGTTGCTCTTTAAGCCAAGCGACAACTTCTTCTAACGTCTCAGTACTTTTGAAAAAATAATAATTTTATATTTATAAGAAATTTTATTTTATTGAAAGCATCAAACAATGCAAGGCAGATACTTACCCTTTTCCAAAAAGCTCTTCAGCGAAGAGAACTTCACTTCCTACATTCTTGCCTAATTCTTCAAAAAAAATAGGACACTTTTGCATATATAAACGAAGCAGATCAACTGCTCTGGTACTGTAAAGCCATTGCCCGTTCTCCTTTCTTGTGAAACCTGGCACCTGCCAACAAAACAGTAAGTAAATATATCCAAAGAGAAATAAAAAGAAGCATTGACATTTTCCATTTCAAACATACTTCTTCATTTCTTTTGTTGAACTTTAGATTCAGACCAACATTATGCTTCACACCACTAGAGTTATGGGCAATTGAACCTGGCATTACGTAAATAGTACCAGTTACTTTACTCAGAAGATGACTGCTTATGCCTAAGTATTGTGCAGCTTTACTGCCGTGCATATATAGTAATCTTGTGTCTTTCTGTTTTTGTTTAACACTACCTAAGTTTGGTTCTGGTATGATTCTCATAGCAACTTTTACTCTTCCCGTTTTTACGTCCATTCCCGGTTCATTAACCTAAACATTAACATCGTTAAAATATGCACAATATTTGTGTAAAAATATTTGTAAGAAAATTGTAAATGACGTACTTCGCCCATAGCGCCATAGTGTGGATGCCCTAGCATGAAGCAAATGCTTTTTGGTTTGAATATCTCAGTAATGTTTGTATACTGAACGAAGCTTTCATCGTAAACGGCAATGTCTTTTAATACGACATGATGAGCGTACGTTGATTGTACGTCACTCCATTCTTTTTCAAGAGTTAATCTACCCTGAGATCCAAAAATGTATTTTCGGCCTACTATAAGACGTGTATGAACAAGAATGTGTATGTTTCCTACATCAACTCCCAAGCGGTTTTTGTAACTGTTAAAAAAGAAATTTGTATTTTTATGGATATAAGTTTTACCAGGTTTTACTTAAAATCAATCATTTCATAATTACTTTTCAATAATGGTCTTTTGTTGGAGTTGTTTCTGTTGACTAAGCGGTCCTTCAATTGCTTCTCTTATCCTATCATTTTTTTCATTTGATGAATGATTCATGTGAATTTTCGTACTATCGTCAGACACTGCAACCACTAAAGCTTCTAGTAAGTGTGGCCATCCCACGAATACAGATTGGCCTAAGAGTTGATCAGCCACATTTTCCAAATCAGGTTTTGGTTTTGGTACAAGGTGCAAAATCATATTTTCACCTCTTGATGGCTGCTCAAAAACTTTAACCTAAACGTGTAATTTTTATATAAGGTTGGATAGTTCAAGTTAAAAACATAACATAACATAAAATATTGTACTTAATTGGAGAGCTAACCTTTGCCTTTTCAAGAGTAGCAGTGTGTTCTATATGCTGTAAAGTTGGAAACCCTGGGAAATATACGCTCAATTTCACTCCTGGACATAAGCCCTTTACCAGCTTTTCCTCTGGGACTAATATATCCTCCCGATTCACCAACTGACAGTGGGCATGACTGTGTATACTGGGAAAGTATTCAGGAACGGAATACAGACCCTTGTCCTCATCAGTGTAAGTGAAGATGCACATAGGGCCATGCTTATTTCTGTCCTTTTCCTCTTGAGTCAATTTTTCATTGTAAGGTTCCATTGCTGAGGACACATGCATTGGTGTAAATACAAAATTATTTTTCACAAACGAAACTTTATATTACAATAAATGAATGTCACTAACCATTAATTAACCGTTTCTCATTAATGAAAGGAATTAATACTACAGCTTCCCATTCTTGTCTTTTTCCATTTAAATCAGTTTTGAAGTCAAGCGGATAGTAATCGATTATAGGAGATTCAGTCTGGGTTAATAAATTCTCGTATGCCTCTGGCAACAGTTTTCTACTAGCTGCTGGCAAGACAGCCAGGAGCTGTTGAAAGGGAAAAAATGGATCTCCCATATTAAATTCTAGCTTGAGATCTTTGAAATCTCGTATATCTGAAATATACGGTGCATAATGATGTGGATAGTACCACGACCAACTGCAGCAACCATTGTAGTAGTAGTGCAGATTCCATTGAATCGCTCGAACATAACCTTCAGCTTGTGACCGTAAAACTTCTCTGAAATTTACATTTCAAAAACAATTACTAAATATAAATTTAGAGTTTACAAAAGATATTTAAATCATCAACATAAATACAAGTTTAAAATAAAAGAATACTTACGAGTCAACATTTTCATATTCCATTTTGCTCATGTAATAGTCTCTCTTGTGTTGAACGAATTCAAGTTTATAAATTTCCTCATCTGAATCCTCCTCCAGAAGACTTTCATCTTCATCTTCATCTTCATCTTCCTCTTCATCAGAATTGTCTAGTAACTGTAATAATTTTGGATGCCTCACTTTATTGACAATCAAAAAGAGAAAGACATAATATAAATAAATAAAACACACTTTATAATTTGGAATCTTACCATTTCTTCAGTTGCTTTGATTAAACAAGCTAAATCTTTACTCATTGGTTTTGCAGGAGAGGATAGCGTATCTGAAGAGCCCTCCGAATTTTTGTAACTGTGTCTTTCAAGATCGTTGGGTCTTCTACCTGTTTTACCTTGGAAGTATTTCAAGTCAGCATAGACTTCTCCAAACTGTTCCACATCAAAAAGACTAAGTCTTTCCATGAATTTCTCAAAACGTTCAAGGTTCAAAGTACCTGATTCGTTAATATAGCCTAAAAAACATTGTTGTGATATATGTGTTCGTGTTTTACCGAGTTTAAACTATAAGGAGTAATTTTTATGTTAAACTAACCTGTTAACATGGGAAGAACCTCCATATATACGTTATATAAAATCGGCAGGGCACCTTGATTTATATGCAAATTTGGAAGGTTTGGAATAAAATCATTACCTACAAGGAACCCCATCAATACCCAATCGTCGATAATTTTTTCAATATCAAATTCAAAAGAGAGTTTTTCTTTGATTGGTGAAAACTCATGTTCCAGGTACTCTCTCATTAACGACAAGTGTAAAAGACAAAAGTTAGTTTCCTCAGGAGTTAAAACTTTCTTCTGTTTCTTCCCAAACACAACTTCTTCTCGTAATAAAGAGAAATGAGGCTCGTGTGTGCATAAACCTAACATAACAAGGTCTGCATCAAGGCCGTATAAACAATGTCGTGTATTTGGATCATAATCTGGCTGAGCTTTCATGTATCTAATGTAATCCATGATTTTGTGTTCACCTTCACCAGGAACCTAAAAATTATATCCATATTATAGACATATATGTTTGATAACACATTTTAGTACACCTAGATTATTCTAATTTAACAATCCGACATGTGATCTTACCTCAGAACCACTTAAAATGACTTTACAGTTTTGCCAAAGTTTGTCAGTTGAAATCTTATACGTTATAAAGTATTTTAAGTGCTTTGTTAGTTTCGCCATGAAAAGAGTACCAGGGGTGATACAATTTGAATCAAATCTATCTTCTGACGGCAAAGCGATGCCCTTAGCTTGGGCCTTTTTCTCTAAAACTTCGGCTTCTTTCGCCGACCTAAATCGCCTCCCTCTTTGTTGATTTATTTTAGCTCTTGGAGCAACACCATCCACAGCCATAAAGAATACTTTTTGTGGCTTTATCATGCGGAATAATATTTCTATATAGTGAAATACATTCTTAAATATATTTTCTTCCGTAATGCGAAACTGTACATCTGCATCATTTGGATGTGAACAACCATGTATAATACCGTTCATGTCCAAGTATAAATTATCAAATTCTGGTATCTATAGAAAATCAAAATTAATTGTGTATTCATTTCAAAGAAAAGTTTGCTTTAAGCTGGCTGTGCTCTTGAAAAATATGCTCATGTAATTTTTCAAGTATTTTGAAAAAAAAATGAGTAAATATATAAAATTGAATAAGGTGGGTGAGGTGCGAGGTTTAGCATCGTTCACTACATATTTATATATATATATATATATAAACAATAACGACCTCAAATTGATCTTGTATGTACTTATAATGGTACAAGGTGAAATTAATTCTATTATTTATTCACTCTCAATATTAATACATTCTTTAAAAGAATTCATCTAATTTTTTGCCACGTTTCTTTTCTAAAATACGTAAGAACGTGTTTCGAAATTAAACATGCGTGTAAACGTTTAATTTTCATTAATTTGACAAATTTATTGAATATACTGATGCAATGAAGGGAACAATTAATTTCTAGGCGCTCTATACCATAAAAATAAGGAACGAATGTGAGGTTATGTTGCCATTTGAAGTGAAAAATACATCAAAATTAAAAAAGTATTTTTCAGAGTTGCGAAGAATGATTACTTAATATTTTGTTACCTGATATTCCTTGAGCTTTTCGCTAAGGCAAGGATACCGTTCGCTTATGTATCTAAAAAACTTAGGGACTCCCATTTTGATTAATCACTGTTTTGCGAGTCAGTTTGGAGTAAGATGATTCGTTTCCAAAAAATCGTACATCAAAAGATAGAAATTAATCTTTTGACATTAAAGCAGTCGCGGCATAACCACAATTTGACTTTAATGACGTCAATATTTTCAGACAAAGCAGCCAAAAGCAACTAAATCGAGGTAGCAACAAACGGCTATAGTCAATAGTGCTTAATTCAAGTGCTCAGTGCTCACCACTGATATATATAATACACTTGAATACACTGGATACAGGATTCAATGAAAAACGCTTGTGCCGACTTGAAGAGCCGCCATCACGGGCGAACTGTGTCCT
>JAUESI010000033.1:5130115-5144310 GCA_032275145.1 Synergus laeviventris | reverse complement strand
TTCCGAAGGACACAGTTCGCCCGTGATGGCGGCTCTTCAAGTCGGCACAGATCGCTCTATTGAATCCTGTATCCAGTGTATTATATATATCAGTGGTGCTCACTCGCTTAGTGCTCACCGTGCTCACTTAAGCCAGCCAGAACTGTCAAGTGCTCAAGTCTCATTCTCAACTCAACTGCTGTCAACTGCTCAGCTGTCACTACGATTATCATATTACTAAGCACATTTCAACCAATCACATTCATCTAATGACCCTCAGAACCTCTGTCATTGGCTAAAACTTCTAGTAACAAAACTCTGCAAAACGTCAAGCATGAAACTAGACATAAACGTCGCCTTGCGACGCCATCTTGAGCGGAAGGAGGACATTTTGATTTTTTTCGACGTGAAGTGGTGAAGTGCAGTGAAGTGACAGAAAACTAGCGCGAAAATTTTAAATTTAAAAATACTTAACCTTATTGTTCCGGACTAATAATTGCTGTTAATACGATATCTTGTCACTAAACTTTATACTATATACAAAAATAAATTGAGAAGACATATTCTCTGAAGAAATATTCTTGCATGAATATGCTCCTCCATGAAGTTAATGTTACTAAAAATGCTTAAAATCATGTGCTGTTTACAGATTGCGCTTGCGCAAAACGTCGTGATACGTAACATCGGTAACATCTGTCTATATCAGATCAGACTTGCATCTTGCATCAGACTTGTCAAGTTGTCAGTGTCACAAAAACGATTCATTACTCCACAGATACCACAGTACCACAGATTGTTTTGACAGAAATGTTTTTCTGATTTATGCGAAGTATATAAAATGGGATTATAGATTAAAAATGTAAGAAGTCTAAAAAGTCGTAACGTATAAAGTATAAAAATTAATATAAAGCGTAAATGTTGGTTAAACAATCTCTGTCTGCCAGATTACAAAACTCTAAAAGTGGTAAGGTTAATTCAAATTATTTTTGAAATATATATTTAGAAATTGGGAAGTAAACAAAGTACTTTTTTTATTTATAGAACAAGCATCATGGCGAATCATACTTTAAATATTTTATTTACCGAAGAGGACATTGCTGAAAAGAATGAAAAAGTCATTAATTTGATAGATGAAAATCTATTCAAATTAGAATGCATAATAAAAGCAAACGATATTCGATTATGTGCTCGACATAATTATGAGTCCAATGGAAAAGAGTTACTTGCCTTTACTATTGGAACACTAGACCTTGGTCTTTATTACCTTGTTGACACTTCTCAGCCTCCTGTAATAAAAAATGTGCCATGGTTTCAAGGTTCCTGTAAGGCAATATCAGCCCTTTGTTTCGATCCTTCTGGATATTGGCTCTTGGTAGCATGTGTTGATGGATCCTTACATATTGTACCTGCAGGAGGTTTGGTCGACACTAAAAGAAAAACACAACAAAAGTGGAAAAACGTGGATGACATTTTATCTTTTTCATCATTAAATTCGCAGTCCTTGTGCTCTCGGTATTTATTTTGTATCTTGAGTCAACTTAAGTGTTATTTAAAATATTATTAATTTAATCCTTTTTTCTAGACCCAGCTCATTGATATGGTGGCAGTGCATGTCCGTTTCTAGTCAAGTAGGAATTATTGGAACCGAGCAAGGAGAGATACTGTTCTTTGATTTAGACACAGGACAGCAAGTGGGGTTTACACGAATTGATGGTCATGTCTATAGTTTTCAAATTTGTCAAGATTCTGAACTGGATACAATTAATCTTATAATAACAAGCCAATTGAAAAAGCAGTGGCACCTGGTTTTGGAGCAACCTGCAAAAGGCTACGTTTTCATGCTTAATAATGGTGTAGCATTCAATGAGTCATACTTACAGGGATCCAGTGGCCATACAGAAGAAAGTGAAAAAACTTTTGCTTCTACTATAAAGCGTAAGAATACTCAATTCTGATATTATAAAAGTGTCGTACAGTATCAGTTTGTTGATGATACATTTGGTATGGATAAATATCTTTCATATTTTACCCAGGATGGCAAAGCCGATCTCGACTGAAAGGGCTGAAACAGCTTTCTTTTGATAACTTTAGTATCCTTAAAAAAAAGTCACCTAAAAATAAATCCAATAGTTTTGATCATGAATCTCACGTATCAGGATCGAATGATTGCAATAATTATTCCCATCGTAATGGACCTGATAATTTGATGAGTCCAGTGCCAACAAACAGTCCTGCGTTTCTGGTTGTACATTATGCGGATCATGGTCGACGTCTCTACACGCGATATTTTTCCCCGAAAAATATACTGACCGTAAGAAAGCATTATATGTGACGCGATCCGAGAAAAGAGACCTACTAGGCAAAAGTGAACTTTTACAGGGCGAGCGATTGAAGACATCTCTGCCGCTCTGTATGCGTTCAAAGACTTTTTCAATCATTTATATCTTGTGAAATAATGCAGATACAAAATTTCTGATTGCTCCCCTAAAATTAATAGTTAAGGAACTTATAGAATTCATGATAATCAAAAAATCGATTTTTTGCCTAGTAGGTCCCTTATTTTGGATCGCGTCACATATTAATTATTATTTTTGAAAGTTGATAAGTATATACTGTAATGCATATCTTTTTAATTTTTTATTACTTAGGTTCATGAAAACAGTACATCACTACTTCCCCTATGCGTGCACAAATTGCCAGATTTTAGTAAAGATGTCCTATTAACACATCACTTATTTTATGTCATCGATGTTCACCGACAAACACTATACATCATATCTCGTGTTCTCTCTCAAGATAAGCAAAATGGGAATTCACAGTTTAATCGAGAGTCTACCGTTGCTCGATTTTCTTTTGGAAAAAGAAATGAAGTTATAAATGGATTTTTTATAGCTAATGCTGGTAAAGACTTTAAAGAGAGCGTCTTTCAGAACAATGAAGATACATACACGATTCCAAAGTTCATTAAAGATCTTAAAATTAAACTTGTTCCTGTAAGTCCATGTATTATTGTCACAAATTGTGGAATCTACAGAGTCACCTTGAGGTGAGTATTAACTGTAAATATGTGTGAATTACAGGAGGATATTTAATGATTTATAACGAAACTTTATAGGAGTAGCTTGTTATCGATTTTTATGGATTTAATAATAAGTCGAGCAGAGTTGGACAAAGCGAAAAGGGTAGCCAAGATATTTGGACTACACGTTCGCCAATTACTAGAATATACGGGAGATATTCTTTTGGCAAATGACAAATTTTATCCAGCGGCTACAATGTATAAAGAGGCTAGAGTAAGTTTCATGGAGAAAGAGAAGTCATTGAGATACTCTTCAACTTATTTTGTGATATTGTTTGTATTTCTTTTATGTCATAGTGCCGCCCATCGAAAATTTTTGCGAAACTCGCATCCGTTGGTTGCACGTCTGAACTTTTAAATTGCCTCGTGCATTGCCTAGAACACCCAGCACCACTCAAACTGTCAGTTGCAGAAAAAATGTCCTTGTCTAATTTGAGTATAATCGCTTTCACGGAGTTGTCAGTAAGGGCTATAACACAGAAAGATCAACAAATTTATAAGGAATTTATGTATGTCGATTTAGATTATGTTTTTATAGTTGAGTTTTTAAAGCAGTTTCCATTTTATAATGAATAATTTATCACTGATAGGAATTTCTTATCTACAAACATGTTTTACGATGAACTTGTGGCAGTTAGCATTATAGGACAAGCTCATTTATGGAATATTCTACATCACTTAGTAATCAAAAGAGGTCTTTTTACTCAAGTATTAGATATACTTATGAAGACATTGCCACTCTTTTTCAACTTTAAAAACTCGCATCTTCACGCTAATCGTGAGTAGTTTTCCTGCGAAAAGAATATTTTTTTGCAGAGATTTTATAATAACTGGCATTTATGTTGTAGGTGACTTATTGGTTACCATAAGTGAACCAAATTTGATTCGTGGAATGATAGCAAACCTCAGTATTGCTAAAAGTCACATGTCGTTTGTTCTTGCAAACCTCTCGTCCTTACAAGTATTTGTGCTACAGGTAAAAAATGCACTTTTTAAGAATTAATATCGAAGATGCTTGATTTAAATAATAATCAAAAAATATTTATGTTGCAGAGGTTAATTGGACTTTATGACCCCACAAATCCGGTTTTAAGACCCTTAATACTACAGTGCAGAGTTCAACGTAGAACTAACTCTCGAAATTCACTATCAAATTCAGTAGAATCGACTGAAACACAGGTATTTATAATTCATGTATTATGATAATATTTACTATACTGTTATTATAATATCTTGTACAGAGTATTAAATTTGATTTATTTCTAATCTTTAGGAGGAAACAGAAACTTTAATGGAAAAGATAGTAGAAATGTATTTACTGATTTTATTGGTATTTATTCAAAAGACAACACCAACACTAAGTCATAAGTCAGAGTTGATGAAAATTGACTCTGTATCTGGAACGAAAAAGGTGCAATATTTACTTAAATATTGTTTATGGTACGTCTAAGATATAATAAATATAAATATTTAAAATAATTCTAATGTTTGTTGAGTAGGACTACAACGAGGCTGAATTTAATGTACAGTATAAACGGAGTTCTTTAAGCGCTGGGTTTTCCCACGTTTCTCTTGTCAGAAACAAAGTCATATACATGTGGGGAAGCTCTATCATCGGATGTTTGGGATCAATATCTTCTGTGTGCGAATCTCGGCAAGAAATGACTATTTTTCGACGTATGGATATCGAAGTGATTAGTGTGTCGAGTGGACATTGCCATAATTTAGCCCTTACAAATAATGGAGTTTATGCTTGGGGCGGAAGTAAATTTGGTCAGGTAGGTCTTGGAAAACTGACACAGTGCTCTAGCCCTCAATTAATCACTTCATTGGCTGATCAAATTGTTGTTGATGCGGTCGCTGGTCAATACCATTCTGTAGCTCTAACATCGGATGGTAGAATTTTCACTTGGGGTTGGGGGGTTCACGGCCAATTAGGTCACGGTAATACCGAAAATGTGCATGTACCTACTTTGGTTACATCTTTGCTTGATACCACTATAAAGCATATCAGCGCAGGGCACGCGCATACTATGGTGCTCTCATCAGATGGTGTCGTCTATATGTTTGGTTGTAATAATGTTGGCCAATTAGGAACTACTAATTCTAGAAAATGTTTGCTTCCTCAAAAAGTTCCTCTACTACCTGAGAAAATATCCTTAATTGCAACGAAATATTTTCATAATGTAAGTATTAGAAATTTGAAATAGAAAATTGAGTATCAAGTGTTTTTAAATATGCTTTGTATATTTTAGCTTGCTGTCAGTAGTACAAACAAACTTTACGTGTGGAGTATAAGTCCACGAGAGCTGCAGTTGCAAAAGTTAAAAGTACCTGATTTGGAAAATGTTGATGCAAATGAGAAGGAGAGTTTTTTGTGCTCTTCAGACAAAGGTTGTGCAGAGTCAGAAAAATTCTCTTCTACGATTACAGATCAAGATGATTCATCAAAAGATTCTATGATTTCAACAAACAACCACTTTTCTGATGAACCTGTCTGTAATGGAGATTTTCCTAAATACAATGATATTCAAAATTCAAGCTCAAACAATTCATCCTTCTTAAATAATTGCGAAGAAAATGAGAGCAACGAAGCGATAAAAAAATCAACAAAAATAATAAGAGAAAAAGAAGGGAGGCGTCCAAGTAATGCGAAAACGCCTCGAACTTTTTGGAAGCCATCTTTAGTTGACACGACCTTAGTTAAAGGACAAATAAAGCAGGTTAAATGTTTTTTTTTACACTTAATGTACACATTTGTTAGAAATTATCGAACTTTTGTTTAAACTATTGTCTAAATTTATGGTTTATTTTTCGCAGTTGTCAGCTGGATTGAATCATTCTGCATTATTAACAAAAGATGGTACGGTTTATGTTTGGGGAAGAAACTCTTGTGGACAATTAGGCAATAATGATAGAGGCGAAATTTTTCGCCCTTCGCCTCTAATTTACAATTCCATTTTATCATTCTCGCATATTCCGCCGTCGAAGAAGGTCCGTTCTAAGTCAGTTAGGAAAAAGAACGGTTTAAATAAGAATAATAAGACTCCGAATTATAGATTGAATAATGAGGAAGAACGTGGAAATGATAATGACTGTGATAATTGCAATAAGAAAATGGAGAATGATGAGAACGAGGACGATGATGAAAGTAATAATGATGACGATGATGATGATGATAGTGTGACCGATGCTGATGATGAAGAGAGTAACGTTAATTATAACTACGAGAATGATACGAATGAGAAAGACATCGATGAATTCGAAAACTGTGTCAACTCAAACTACTTAGAAATGAGGGCGACTGAAATAACTTGTGGAAGTAATTACACTGTTGCAGTACAACAAGGGGGTGCTGTTTTAGCTTGGGGTAGAATTGGTATTTCCCAATCCAAGGCACCAGATATTCTTCGACTGAAAAAACGAAGTGACAAAAGAAACTGTGATACTGAAGAGAATTCAATTACACTTAAATGTTTAATGAATACAATCGGACTGCATAAGAATCGAGTTGTTACGTGTATAAGTAATCCTAGTCATGTACCTAACATTCCAGCACCGGTAATTTCTTATCAAAGTAATGATACTGTTCCACTAGCTGGATTTATGCGTAAGCTCCATCTTGTCGAAAAAATTCCAGGGGAGCGGACTCTTCACTGTGCTCTAGAGCAATTCAGAGGATTTTATGATGTAAATAAACTCCTTAAAAAGGTTAGTGAAGCTAAAAGGTTTGTAATATTTTTTCCTGTAAATTTAAAATAAAAACATTAAAGAAGTTGTTTTCTGTTTTAGTGTATTGCTGTTGGCAATAATCAAGCTTCTGCGAAATTAGCTTTATTGGAACGTAATTTTTCCGATTCTTTAATGTACCAATTGAATTCCTTAATTGATGTGGAATCAGTAAAAGAGGAGATAAATCATACTGACGATATAAAAGAAACTAGTACCACGCAGCTTACACAATTAGATAAATCTAACAAGCAGAAAGACAATATAAAACTCTCTAATACAGACGAGAAAATTATTGTCTATTCTGTAGACAAAGAACTAATTGATGATGAAAAACAGTCAATTAACATATCTTCCACATTTGATTATTTAAATGAAGGCTCTCAGTTATTCAAAGATCAAGTAGAGGAAGATCTTGTTAATACTTTTGAAGAAAGTGTGAGTAAAAGAAAACTAAAAATGCCGGCTAGTAAATCCATGGACACTTTTTCTTTAACAGAACATGAACTATGCACATTTGATTGTCAAGGTGGTTCAGAAGAAATGTACGATCAGACTGACGATGACAACATCTCAGATCAGTTGACCATGACAAATAGTACATTTGATGAAGAATTGGAAAGTGAATCTGAATCTGAATTGATAAAAAATAGCAGTTTAATGACTACTCCATATATCGATAACATAAAAAAAGCAATGAGCATAGTAGAATTTTATATTAATGAAGTTGAAAGTTTTAATCACACAATTATATGTGACTTACTGCTAACTACTGTTAATATTTGGGTAGATCATCATCTTCCTCTTCGATTTCTAGAAAAAGTCTTCTTCAAACACTTGTCCAAAGTGTTTTATCCATTGGGATTGTTAATGTTTTGGTAAGTTATAGAACAACAAAATTTAATTTGCTGTTTAAGCTTCAACTATGCATATTAATAACAATAATGACTCATCTTTTTTAGCCAAAATAACTTAAGTAGAGATGTAAATAAAAAGGATGTTGAAATACAAGTGCCCAGAGGCATTGATTTATTATCAACTAAACTTACTCTAAAAGTCTGTTCGATGCTTTCACAACATGTAAACCAAGGTAAATTAAAAAAATTTTGATCTACATTTTTGACATATAGGAAAGTAGACTAATTGAATTACTTAAATGTTTTGTATTAGGTCATTCAGCTCCAGAATACGTAGAAGTATTGTCTCAATTAGTGGCCAAATATTATGGACCACCATTAACGGGTTATCCAGGTTCAAGTGGAAACCAGACAGTAGAGCAAATGTTAGAAGGAATGAAAACTACATTATCTTCTAAACAAAGTGATCCAAGGCCCTTTATTCACATTAAGGTAGGTTTTTTATTATTCTTTCGGGTGTTCTTTATTAAGAGAGAAATATTTTAAAATAATATTCACATTTTATTTTCCTATATCTTTTTTTAGGATCCAGAAGGAGTATCTCGTTTTCTTGAAATGGAAAAGGATACTATAGTTTTCACATGTGGTCATTATTTCCAAGTTTCTTCTTATCAGACAGAAGTAGTGCCACGAATGGAAACAGAATTATTGGTGTCTCAACCTTTATCTCTTCCATGTACTGCTCAAGTTTTGGGAGGAGTACTTCAACAATCAGAAAAATTGGACACGCTGTGTCCTCTCTGTATACCCCGTGCTCTTCAAACAGTTGTAAACAACTTAACTAACAAGTAGTAATTCCTACTCTTATTTTTGATCATTACGCGACATTCTGATTCCCTAAACTTCCAACGTTTGTTATTACATGACATTAATTCTTACAAAGTATTAGTACAAATACCGCATATGGTTTATTATGTATACTGAAAGTTGTTTTTCATTCAATTTTCATAAATGTACAATGTAAATTATAATGTAATATACTTTTAATGATTTATTGAGAACTTCAGAATAGTCATGTTTATTTTTTATAGTTCCTATA
The DNA here is from genome assembly GCA_032275145.1 of Synergus laeviventris. Classification (NCBI taxonomy): domain Eukaryota; kingdom Metazoa; phylum Arthropoda; class Insecta; order Hymenoptera; family Cynipidae; genus Synergus; species Synergus laeviventris. The sequence goes on along the minus strand of JAUESI010000033.1, from coordinate 5,135,567 downwards.
TTTAAAAAAAGGATTATGTTAAAGAATAACGCATATGTCGTTAAAAAATATCATGATGTTTTTATTATGAACATTTTCAAATTGACTGAATACAAAATTATACATACATTTTACATCTCAAGGATTGCGCGCAGCCAATTTGCAAAGCTAATTAGTATTAAGTGTGATCAACACTGCTTACAATTATTTGAGGAAAATATTGTGTAGAGTGGATTAAGAATGTTATGACTTTTTGCCAAAGTCTTTGAACGTGACATGGAATAATTTCTTTTATTTTTGGCCTCAAAAACAAATATTTTAACCAACTAATATAAATTTAATAGCAAATTAGTCTTGCTAATAAATCCCACATGGTTAGATCATCATAGTTGAGCAATCCTCTCTGTAAATAATTCAGCATTTCGCACAAAAAATAGTAAAAATGCTATTTTTTAAAAACTTATTTACACGTTATTGACTTGGCTAGACAAAGCAACGGCAGGTCTTTAAGACTAATCGATACACACTATTGTTTCGTAAAAGTGAGGGTAAACATTTTACACATCTCATCAAGTCATTCAGAATTGAATCTTGTATAAGCGTGTATATGCAGGAATAAAATGAAGCTTTAGGAATTTGATTTCAAAACCAGTATTTCATAGATGAGGCATCATTTCTAGTACTAATATAAATATCTTTCAAAATGTCAGCTTCACTTTATTTACAGCAATTTCTGTTTCATTTTCATAATATACTATCATAAATGCAAAATTGAAATAACATGTGCATGTTAGAACTAGATATAACAAGGAATATTGTTTAGAACAGTTCAACAATATAATAGTCAAAGAATTGAATATAGAAACAATCCAACTCACACAAGTAGTTTAACTTTTAACTTCATGGACAGTTTGATTTTCTTGTAACTGTATTCGAGTTTTTATAACAAACTTACGAAATAGGATAAGCAGAAATACAGTTAAAAAAACAATTTATAAGAAAATTAATTCATTTGTTTTCTATTCTACACACACATACAATTATTAAATATTACCTAGTCCAGTCTAACGTTATTAGCATTACAAAGCTTTTTGTTCGTTTATATCGTAAATTGAGGATGGAATAAGAAATGGAAGACAAACGATTAAACAATAATCGAAGTTTCTAGACAAGAGGGTTTGCAGTCTAAAAATAATTACATATATAATAGATATATCTTTTGATTTGATTCAAGAATTATCATATAGCACATAGGAGGATGCCTTTATATACATATATTATACCTACTGTTTATGTTTTTTAAGCTCAGATAATTCGATCGATCCAGAATGGGTAATGAGTAAAAAAGCCCTATGCCCAATATACACATCTCAGTGCAAAACATGAAACTGCACTTGTATGTGCTTCAGCATTTAATCTACTGATGACCATTTGCTTGAGTTAGATACACTATTTTCCTGAATAATGAGAACCAATGTTGGAAGGTGGCCCTCTGTGATGATGATGGTGGTGCTTGTGTCCCGGACCAGAATATCTACTTCCAGGTCTAGAGTGAACAATAGCGTAGTGATCGCTATTCGTTGATATGGATCTCGTTGAATTCATTGTAGATCCGCCGGAAGCGTAGCCGGGTTTACCATTCAAAGAATATCTAAAAGGCAAGGATAACATTCGTTTCAAAATTATATTTTTAAATTCGCTGCTTTATTTCCTAGTGCAAATCTTATCTAAACTTTATCTAATATTTTATCAATCAGTTATACTACTGTTCTTGCGACTTTAAATCACTTTGATTAATATAATTAGTTAAGTCTCTGGCCTTCCGGTATTTCGCTTCTGCGTCATTGGGTTGAAGTTTCAGACGTCTAGTCTGACCATTTTTTTATTTACAATTATTGGAATAATAATAGCACAAAAAGCTTCCAAAGTTCCCAAAATCAAAATTGATTTACTATCAGAAATTTTACCAAGAGATTTTAAAGAATTTCAAAAGTTTTAAAATAATTTTAAGGAATTTCAAGGGATAAAAAGATTTTAAAGGATTTAAAAATATTGCAAAGGGATTTAAAGATATTTTTAAAAGTGTTGAAAAAAATTATGAAAAGGTTTGTTTTAATATGAACTTCAAGGGATTTTGAACTATTATAACCGATTTTAAGACATTTACAGAAGATTTAAAACACTTAAAAGAATTTTTGGGGATTTCATTTGATTCTCTCCACAGTAGAATCAATTCCTTGAAATTTCTTCAAAATCCCTTCAAGATGTCTTGAAATCTTGTGAAATTTCTTGAAATTCCTTTGGAACTGATTTTGATGTTCTTAATCCAATAAATGAAAAAAAAAATATAAAAAAAATAAAAGAAGTTCATTAGACTAGATGTCTGCAGCTTCAACCAAATTTCCGCATCCTCAGTTTATAGGAATACCGCAGTGAAGCGATTAGAATGGATGGAAATGCGGAAATCACTCAGGGATGAAAAGAGAAAGAACGGAAAAGAGTCCGGGAGAGGAAAGAAGTACATAACTGTGGGAAACTGTTACGAAAGGAAAGCAATTTTCAGATCTTTCATTATTGCTGTTGCCTAGGGCGGAAGAGGAAGTCGCGAGGCTCTTTAAATTCATTGGTCATTGTTGTAGATTAAATCTCTGCATACATATTAAAAAGTGGATCATCTGCATATATACAACTGTATAAACAGAAGGTGCTTGGACAAAACTACCGGAATACATTGATTGATGGAACTAATTTCCAGTTTTCTGTGAATCATTCTAAGATTAGAGAGAAAGATGTAAAGAAAAAAAAGTTAAAAAGACAAACCTTGAACCGTATTGAGATCCGTGCCAACTTCGATATGGATCGTAGTCTTCAATGATCGAAGGTTCCTTTTCTATGACCTCTGTTCGTGTGCAGGTGCACGACATCGCGGAACAAAGACAGATGTTAATGATAAGCATAATGAGAAACAGAATACCAAGGGCTACAGCGAGCCACAGTAGCCATGCTGGATGAACGCTACCGTCTTCGAAGGAAGCCGCTAAAACTGTCATAAACAAGTGAAGAGACTGATGAAAAAATTTTATTTAAACTGGAAGGAAATTAAAATATATATGGTACTAAATTCCAATATATCGATATTCAAAGTTAATTTCTTTTTCTGGATAGTCATGTACTTGTACAAGTATGTGCATCAAGATCGTGGATCGAAAAGCTAATAATAGCGAAATGCAGTAAAAGGAGTCAAGAATATGGCTGGCGAACATTTGAGCTACAGTAAAAATAAAAGACTCACCGGGTGGTTCTCCAGGTTCAAGGACAAAGACACTGGTGCTAGCTACGAGGACTGCCTCCTCGTCTGCTGTATTTTGTCCAATGCCGTATCCCTTTTTTGAAAAATCTTCATCTCCTTCGCAGATGGGAGTTGCGCAACTTCCTATAAGTTACGAGAAAGTGTCAGATCTCAAGATTTTTTGGCATATAAAATTGAATGAAAAGAAAAACATCATTGAAGGGTACATCTGCAGAGTGCTGGAGTCAAAAATCTCATTCATATCGTGGCATCTCAAGGCCAGACAGACATAAATTTTGTACATCAAGGGCTTTTGTACCAACCTCTCGTTATATTTAACCTTCGAATGTAAGTTCCGATATTTTTCTCTACGCTTTATCTTAAGAGATTTTTAATAAGAGAATGAAAAAACTAAGCTTTCTTATACAGAATATACTAAATATGTGTGTGGAAATAATTGTATGGATTAATTACTCTGTTCCCATAAGGCAGAATGAAAAGTATAAGAAGCTTGTAAGATGGTGAAATCGGATTATGTGTGAAGCAAGGTCAATTTCTACCCCCCCAGCTGAAACTTGTTTTAGCAAAATCCGATAGGCAGAAATTAATGTCCGCTTCTATAGAATCTCGGACTGGCTTTACTTAGGCGCAAGCAATGCCACAGTATAGTAACCTGATGTTAAAATACAAGTACAAGCTACCACTACAGATATCACTTTTGTTATGCACTATCCATGTATAATGTAATTCTGAATACAATGCTGTATGGTCAACCGATAAGGCACGACAGCAAAGAGCGCTGGGTTTTAAACATATCGGTATTCATGATAGTTCGAGATAGAAATCGATAGATGATTGAGAGTACATGATTAACAAGAAGAACCTCTTCCGAATGTTAAATTGATGCATATGAAATCTATAGAGGAGCGGATGGTTAATTTGATTTATTTCGATAAGAAGTTTTACCATACCTCTGCAGACGGCGATATCGCACTGGAAATGCACTTGTGTACTGCTGTCTGGAAATCGGAACATCGAGAACAATGTTGCGACTGCAAAGCCAGTGCTTCGATCATAGACGAATTTCGTCATTACTTGCTTTTTCTCCTTCACGGGACACCTTGAACAAGCAGAAAGAGAAAATATCGGATAATATATGTCACATTTTTTATACTGCAAGTATTCTTCGCGAACATGTAATGTAAAGTTTGACATACCCTTTGTCATCTATTAGACTTTGAGAGTCATTCTTCTTGTTGAATGCGAAACAATTTTTGACTCTGATTCCATGCATTCCTGTAAGATAAGTAAGAGAAATAAATAAATATGAGAAAAAAATCTACTTCTGTGTTGAGTGCTTCCAAATAATATGCTACTGCTGGTATGTTACTGTTAATTGTACAGTTAGATTTCTAAATTACATAAAATTTCTTTAGACTGGCGAATGAATAACATACGTGAAATTTATCATTATATATTGTCATTTTTATGTATGAATATTTATAAAACTGGAACGGTGAATGGAATACGAAAGCGCTACTGGTATAAGAAGAAAAATGAAACAAGAATCCTGTATGTTATTAAAGCTATATAAGGATCGCACTTGTAAAATATTTTATACTGAACGCGACACTGAACTTCCAAATATCTTTTATATATGAGTGTGTAATAAAAACGGAATACGAATTTACCATCCGGTCGTGAGATCTCTGCTTGGAGAGTGTAATTCTGACCAATATAGGCAGTCGAAATTCGACGAGTTCCATCCAGAAGTCGTAGGGATACCAACGAAGTCTCATTTCTATGTTAAAATCATTATCTGTTGTAATTAAACGCTGGTTTATACATTCTAAATTAACATGCATATAAATATTGACATTGGTATTTCGCATTCTTGAAAAATGCTGATTAAATAAGGAAAGGTATTCGTAAAATTGGAATGCTTGAAGTAAAGTACGTATACTTGTATCGCAGGAATATAAAATCGCAAATATGCTCAGAATTTGGGATTTTCTGAGACTCAGTGAATGTTTTAGCGGTATGTCTTAGCTGTTTACTCAGAAGTTTACGCATCGGTAACCTGCGATACAGAAAGATGATTCGCGTATATTTGTGTGTATGCAGGTACACAAGAGATACTTTCTGAGATCACGCTGCATGGTGGTTGATTCCAAAGAGTCTCGC
>JAUESI010000033.1:5117837-5130015 GCA_032275145.1 Synergus laeviventris | reverse complement strand
ATATCATTTAAAATTCTCTATAATATATACTTTACAAATTTTTAATATTTGAAACTCATCTGGATTCTTTAAAATCACTTAAAATCACAGCAAACTTTTTGAAAATCCTTTCCCTTGAAAATCCTTTCCCTTGAAATATTTAACAAAATTTTGTTATTACTTTCAAATCTTTAAACTTTCCTGAAGTCTTTTGACTTTTGAAATTGCTTTAAATTCCTTCAAATTAGTTGGCAGCTCTAATCCCGATTCCCAAGTAAGCGACGAATAGAAATCGGATTTTTTTCTGAAAATCAACTATTTAATTAATCAAATATTAAAAATCATGAATCCAAGAATAGTTTTTTAATCTGGATGGACACTTGTGGGGTCCCTGCCAGTTTTGAGACCAGGACCACACATTCTCCTGTACGTCAATTTCGAACGTTCTGTTCGCATTTTTTCGTTCAATGTTTTCGATTGTTTGACCTTTCTGCAAGTAGGAGTCACCATGACAACGTTATAGATGACAATTTCAAAGTAACATCCTACTTTTCCGAGGCTATAAAAAAATTGGAAGAGCGCTGGACGAAGTGTGTAGAAGTCGAAGGAGACCACATGTATATTTTTTACCATAATTATAATTGAACGACCCTCTTATCTACATTTCAGACGAGCTTTCTTCTGCTTTGAATACTTTTTTCAAATTGCGAATGATAAAATGCTAATAAAATGTACACACGTTATTAACAAGAATGCCACAGTAATCGGGAGATCCTCTACTGGCAAAGAGATTGATCCCGAGTGTGGCATGGTTGGAACCATTTCCTGGTACCATGCATTGAGGTGTTCTGAAATCTCTAGCGTGAACAGCACCCACGAAGCTTTGATTGAGATTTACACGGATAGTCATGTGACCAGCTTTGCATGTTGCCGTCACTGTTGGTTGAAATTCTGTGTCCAACAACTGTCCGCTGACCTGTAACTGATATAACACAAAGTTCAACTCTGAATAGAGCAAATGCTGGACATATATATATATTTCATTAGACTCTTACTAGGTATTTTTTTCTACAACAAAACATTTTAATTTTCTTCTATACATAAACTACTATCGAATGTTACGCATGGTGGAGTTATTGGTTACTGATCAATTAATGCCCAATGAGAATTGCACTTCTCCTGTAACTTAAAGGATTCTATCCTTTCTTTCGTATATAATTTCGTTTGCTTCTCCACAGACACTTGAATGGGTATAATAGGTGTAAGTATTTTGCGTAGGATTGCGATGGTACAAAAAAGTTGATCAATAAATATTGCATTTTGCACACGTAGGTGGATTCAGTGTAGGTAGAATAGATATTGGATACCTACAATGCGTTAAAGAAATAAGTAATCAAACAATGAGCCACAGCTGCATGATTTTTAATTATAGGAAGGCGAGAAAATTTGAAGAATAATCTCTATTGCTTTCTTTTCGCTCACTGTGTTTTCAAGAGAAACATATGGTTATCAGATTTAAGGCTTTATTTGTGTAATGAAAGTTGAACCGAAACATAACATTTTTCGTTTTGCAACTCTCGTTGATTAAACTGGTTTTAAAATGGCAGACACACTTTCACAAAAAGTATTAAAATTATATCCTTATGTAAAACCAGACTCGTAAACTCTCCCTAACTGTACAGCGTCACCAAATTTATCATTTCACTATAATTATTCAACTAAATGTACGGATATTGATAGTGCCAAAGTGTGATAGTGTTAAAAATGAAGTTATGATTCACAAGAAGGAACGAGTATTTCGAGTTAGGCAGTTGGATTTCCTATTGTTTCTAGTTTCTATAATGGATTCTTTTTATACACGAATTTTACAGTCGTGATGTCCGAATAATTGTTTCCGTACCAAAGTACAAATATATATATATATACATGAAAGAAATGCAATATAAAAAAGAAAGGCCATGCATGTATCCTCAAGAAAGTTTCGACGAGATGCAGAGGCCAATAACCTTCGGCAAACGTCGCGTCGTTTAAAGTAACCTCGGTCGCTTTCAGGTATCTTGCGTGTACATTACACTCATCCATCAAGATGAATCAAGCACACGAATAATGTCGTCCCTAAAACGACATTCATACTTGGAACGTCCAGACAAGTCGAGATGAGATAACTTTAAGGGCTACTGCAGTTTGAATTAAATTTTACTCAGGATTTTTCATTAGTTAAAGTATTTTGATTCACTTAACACATAAGCACTATTAATCAAGTTCTGACAAGTGAAGCTTTACAAATGCATTTACCGAAAATAAGCAACTCATCGCAGACGCCTATTTATTTTTTATTTAGGCATGGATATAAATTTTAGAGACCAGCAGTTGCATTTTTTCGGTTGAAAAAATTGTGAGGTGTCGACAAGAAAATCAAGTTAGTGATGTTGCATTTTTAAATTCTCACAACAAGAAACATGTTTTTTTGTATACAGATCTTAAGTGAAGATATGGAGTAATTTTGAAGCTGGTTAATTTTTCTGTGATGCATGGGGAGTTTCTTTAAAAGGTTAAATTCATCGTGATTTTATGGTATATCTTTTTATCTTCATTCAATACATTATAATTCATACTATACATTTATGCAATGTTCGAATCAACGAAATTTCAGCTTGAGTGAGTTTATTCTTTTTCTCATTAACTCAAATATGCATACTTTCAAGTGTGGATCAATGTGCTCGTTTCGCTTTCACTTGCATTTTTTGCATCACTATAACTATATACGTTTTCTGATGTATGGTTCATTTGCTAATTCCTTTGTAGAAAAAGATGAGTAAAGAGATAGTAATGAGCAAATATCTGAAACATTTAAGTTTTAGCTTTCATCAGTACTTTTTTAACTTGATCTTTTAATTCCTGTATGATGTATCAATACAACGAATAATACCAATTCGCTCTAAATTATCTAGTCACACTTTCTGACTTTGCCGCGGATGAGTTTTGAAAAGAACTTGGTCATTTCCAATGTTTATGTGAATGTGAATGGGTAAGTGAATTGTTTTAGTAAAATAAGTATCACCGCTGTTGTACCAACTAGATTTGTTTTTTGCTATCAAAATAGTTTCTACTATAAACCCGTTTTCTTTCAGCGCATTGCACACACAAATGCGGGCCTTAAAGACCAGAAAAGCAGCATTAAACTTGGTTTCGGTTCTATATTACACCAAACTAATTCCTATATTGAAATTCAATCTGCATCGATATCATAATACATCGGTTGTTTTTATCTAAATATATTTTTACAACAACTACTACGTCTTTTCTGAGTAATCGAAACGTATGTTCGTATGGCATGACAATTTTTTAGAAAGTGCATATTGGATCATCTGTCAATTTGTTGTATCTAGAATAAAATGTATAACAAGCAGAAAGCACAGTTTTTACGAATTTGATTTTAGATACGAAAAAGTGACAGGTGACTTATCCGAACTGTAATACGTCTATTTTCATTTGAAGGGCAGCATGTTACAAGACATAGATCAAATTCAAGAGCAATATCGACATGCCATAATGAAACTTAAGTAATTTACGTTTCAAAGTCGCATTTCATGCAACTAGTATTCTTATATTAAAAAAGCCTGAAGATTTAATTAAGATATATCTATATACGCGCATGATAAGCGTCTTTAAGTGTATAAAGGTGCTCGTAATTTTCGTCAATTGCTATCAATGTTGAAAAGTGTATAGACAGCTACTATGCTTAAACAAGTGAATATTAGAACGGGGAGAAACGTAGGATGAACATAATGCCGTTCAACGGGATTATTACGGGAACGGGAATACCTATCTATAGGTGTGGCTTGAATGATTTCTTTGATCGAAGCATTGCTAGGTCGGAAGTGCAGAAAATTTGCTCCATAAACCGTAACATTGATCTAGAAAGATTCTGTAGTTGTACACTTGATTTTTAATTCCTCTACATATTATAATGTATACAAATGATTTCTTATAAACTTCAATTAGATATATTTTCTTCAAAATTCATGCACATGAGTGAATTCCTGTGATGGGGTTGATGGCGAAAGTATCTACGAAACTGGTTTCAAAGATGACATGGTTGCCACATGGTGAACTGATTGGATTGAGAAAAAACATTTATTTTGTCTCTAGGCTAGAGTGGATTCTTGAAAGCGACAGTGAAAGAGAATACATATTATAGTCCATATAATATAGTACCATTGGCTACACCTTCAAACTTTTAATTTCTTCCACGTACATTTTTAATACATATATAATTTTATCATTGACTCAAAGATTTCGGAAAACTGCTAGAGGAGTGGCTTCTATGACGCATGATGAACTGAAGATAATAGGAGAATCTTATAAGGAACTCATTCTCCATAATATAAATCTAGTATTTTGAGAGAGAGGATTCCGTAGTATTTGCTATGTTTCAAAACTCGACGCCTATGCGTCGAAGAGGCCCACTTCCACTTCTTCGCAAGGTGATTTCGTCTCGAGGTCGCATCAAGCCTGAGCATAAATCACAACGTTCTCCATCGCATCGGCGAACCGTTCCTTCTCCCTATCTGTAAACTGCAATACCTTTTTATGCCTAAGTGCAGACCATACATGTATACTATAATGCACGTAATGTACCATATATATGTACGAATTCTTTCCACAGTTCTACACACATACAGTGAATGACGTTCGTATCACACAACGTCATGCGTGCCCAAGAATCTTGCGTACAAGTTCGTCACACTTTCAATTTCAGAACGCAGGAATGCGCCTGTTACGTGTGCGACTGAGTTCGTGAAAGCGCAAACAAGAAGTCTTGTAGCTACAGCCAAGGTTCAAACAAGCATCAATGTTTGAATTGTTCATCTCAAGCTGAGTGTCAGATTTAATGGGATGAGAAGTTTGAAAATTAAAATCTCTGATAAATGATGATCATTTCAACACGATGGCGATGCTTCAAATCATACAAGCACACGTGTATTGACAATACATTATGTTTCCTTGGAAAGTTATATCTGGTTATATACACATAAAACATACATTAAAACATGTAATGCAAAGTAACTCGCATTTATAATGAGCAGTCATGTCAATGAGAGTCTATCAGTTCATTTTGCCTTGGAATATAATAATAACCACCCATGTCTTCATTCATACGCAAAATTTAAAACTATAATATACCAGTAAGAAATTTGGACCAGTGCTGCTAAGACTATAAATCATACAAGAATTTGCATCGGTTATATAATGAGCAGGCATAGCAATGGTAGAATATCAGTTCATTTTGCCTTGGCATATATTAATAGCTACTCGTTTCTCCATTCTTCCAGCAAAAACTATGTTCACACTATAATAGCCAATTTTTAACCGCCATTACGAAATTTGGTCCAGTGCTGGGTCAAGATTAAATGCAAGATCCCGCAATTTATGTGGATGATGAAAAACTATGTATTCTTATTTACTGGCAATAATTATATAGTAGCAAAGTTGCATTTTGATCGATTGAAAATTCAGCATGAAGGTCAGTTTCGTAATATTTGAGATATTGGAATACATCATTAATCGTAGGTAGAAGGCAGAGTAGCGTAGGCAGTATTATCTAATGAGGTAATCTACATTTTAGGTAGTCGAAAGTATAAAAAAGGAGACGATGGTAAACTTGTTTTCCTTTACAAGGCCTGGGCGCTTCATAATGTTTTCAAATGCGATTTTTCAGGTTGATTTTTGGTAACAATTTGCATCTCCTTTTCAAGGCATAATAACACCTATTCTGGGATTCCCCTCTTGCAACATTTTATACATTAATATTAATTTCCGCTTATGGTAATTATAATTACCAATTTGCAATCATTGTTGGAATTCAAAAACAGTTATTTCAGTTTCATGATAACAACCTCAAGTTTTTATGAGTATCACTACCATTTATCAGCATAATTGATCAGTATCAGTATAATTCTATTTCATCATTCTCATAACATACTAATTATATTGTAATATTTAATCCGAGTGTATATATCTTCGTTTTCTAGAATAGTTAATTAAAATCTATGTTGATAAGACAGGGTACAATGAAATATTTTATACAGCATGTATGGCGGTTTTCTTGACTGTTATTTCGAGCGTGACAACTTACCTCTCTGACTCCAAGTATCACGAGTAACCACCACGTCTTAGACATCATCGCCAGAGACGTTCCTCGATAAATTGTCCTTTTCATTGTATAATTCGTTGTATCCTTGGCACCAGCTATTTACTTCGTAACTCTTGCGTACACACTAATATCACTGAAAATATACGTTAATTATCAAATTTACGCAACACACATTAGTACTGGCATGTGATACACATGAGATTTGAATATTTACATCGAATGTCAAAGTAGGACAATCCTTTTTCGCGTCACGTCACATTTTCTTCAATTTTCGATCGGAGGTGAGTCATTTCGCAGAGTAATCTGCGGAAGGTTTCCTGGTCAAAATTCCTTTCTGCTTAACTGTACTGTTCCTGAAGAATATTGAGTTCACGCACGCACAATCAGTTCGAAAAATACTAGTGAGTCTTATCTTTCTCTACTTTTTAGGTTTTCTTAAAACTTCAAACGAAAAAGAGCGAAAGACCGAGCTGAGAATCGAGAGAGTCGAGTCGTGAGTCGTGCACGATAATGACTAGCGACTCACGGATGGTTCCGACATCAGGATGCCCGTTGGGGGGACTATGTGAGCACTGGTGAGCACCGTCTGGTATCGGTTATAACGTCAAGTCCAATGACGTGTCCAACTCTTACATGTATGAGTAGCTAAACATCTCAACTGAGTATGAAGTGAATTTAAATGTGTTTGACTCAAATTTTATCTTACTTCCGACAAACATTATTCATACACATCATATAACAAATGATGAGTATTATATGAAAAAAGCCGAACAAGTTTTCTCAATAATTTTCTAAGATTTATTATGAAGGGATTTTTTCTGGAAAATATTTTTTAAATGTGACCTGAAGCGATGTAATTTTGGTAAATATGTGGTTCAATATTTTTGTTGGTGAATAATGAATTATATTAAAATCTTGAATACAAAAAAGTCATTCGTAGTGTGTGCATTCATGTCTCCAGTTTTCTTCTACTTGTTTTGCCAGTTTCCGTCGCTACCGATGAAGAATTCTGTGGTACTGGTTGAAACAGGTAGAGAGCAGTACTTTGCAGGGCTGAAAGTCGATGAGAAGGAAAACTGCTTTGTAATGTTAGCTGGGTCGGTAGATGCTTCCAACCAAGCTTCCAATCATGTGCTCTTCACTGTATAGCGCTCATCTGGCGCTCACAAATGACTTTCTTCCAGTTTTTTAGTAATAAACATTGAATGGAAACATTACAGTCACAAAATATGGATGATGGTACCCGAGATTTTTTTCAAAGTATAATCAGCATTTTATAAAGAACAACAGAATAGCATTGAAATACAGTTTCAATTCTTACTCTTCAATTTTTCTTATGAGATTCGCAGGAGATATATGAAATGAAGTTATGGTGTAGCAAGTAAGGTGTAAAGTTCAAGAGAGGAACAAACGCATTCGGAATTTAAAAGAACCAGCGAATTTTGAATTCTGTTCTGGTGTTTCTGCCCAAGAGGAATTCTCCCGGTAGTTGCAGCACGCGTCTCGAGTCCCGACGATGATTGCATGACATGCCCAGCGGCAAGAATGGAAAAATGTTCTCCTTCGTCTGATGCTTGAAACTCTTTTTGAGACACTTTTCATCCTGTAATCAGCATTGAGAAAGGCGACGTATTCTTTCAAGGAATTATTTTTACTCTCTTAATCAAATCGTTCTTATAAAAATTATGTGTGTCTGGAACTGTTTTAAAAACATATCACTTCGAAAAATTGCATTGAAAACTATCTCTAAAGGTATTTAAGTAACATAAAAGTAACAAAAGTGACAAAAACAGGAGCATTAGACTTCATAGCAATCTAGCAAATTGAATCCCTCGCTGGTTGAATCCGGCAGTTGAATGGCTTCGAAGTCCCTCTAATGTTTTGTGTAACATGGTGGACCATCTTTTTGATCTCTCAAGAGATTCATTTAATCAAGAAGGTCCAATTTAGAAAATTACGTTTTATTTTGTAATATACATATGAAGTGTATAATGTATAGCCAGAATATAACCTAACAAGATAATTATTCTCGTTTTTGATACGAATCGCAGTAATTGATGGGGGAAGCTGAAATAAAATCCGCAAAAAAATGGACACAAGATATATCTAGATTTAGTATCCATAAAAGTTTTCGCTTCACTTAAATTGATCGAGCTTGTTTTGTTAGTGGCATATCTGTTAGACATCAGTCGCTGGTGCTCTCGTTGTCTGATTTTGGCAACTGAAAGCGCTGATACTTTACTTTCGAGCCCCCTTTTATACCTTCGAGATGGTTTTTGAAAGGGGAAAAATGTCTTACGACGCTGGCTAAACTTTTGCTCGGCATTATAAATCTCTTGAGCCGACACTTTGGATATAATATAGGAAATAAAAATAAAAATGCGCTTCCATTTCAACGTGGAAGATACTTGTTCAGAGTTCTGCAGAAAAGGGTTTATTGTTAATTGAATACGCGTAAAGACTTTAGATGATGTAAATGTAATAAATCGTATTTCAGAGACGTGTAGGCTCATGCAGAAGACACTGATAATTAGTTTTAATGTACATTCAAGCATATAATTATTTTGCACGAACAAACCATTGTGCATCTGACGCGGGACAAACTCTGTTCTTTAACCTGAGATTGTATCTTGAGCAATTTTGTTTCCTAATGATTATAACTCCTACGAATATCGAACCGTTTGTTCTGGAGAGTGAGAATAATTGGGTAGATTAAAATCCCAACTTAATTTAATGGTGCGAGATAAGCCACTAATATTCTATTATCAAATTTACCACTTTTTAATAATAAATTAAGGATCTATACGACAAATAAATCATAGGATTTATAAAGTAAAAAAGTACTACTGCACTACCGCCGATAATCTGAATCCGATGAGTTACCGCTATGAAGTATTTTTCGGATTATAACGGATATTCGACCACACAAATCTCTTCATTTTATTCGGTAGAGAAATTATTCGAATGCATTGGGGACTATGAACATATTGATACAATGCATTGTATTTAAATTAAACAAAGTATTAATTGCAGATAAATTGAACCGCTGTATTAAGTTAATATTTAAAGAAGACACTGTAAATGCAAATGGCACAACCCCTGCGTATCAGGTGTCGAGGGAATTCCTTGTTTACAGTTAAGGTGCTCTTATATAATTCTGAAGAGAGATGCTTCTCACGAATGAAAAGTCAATTTAATTTTCAATTCGCGAGGACGCCTGCAATTATACCAACTGAATGGCTTTGTACCATCCCCTTTGAATCAGCCAACACCCAATTTAAAAAACAAAGCCCGTCTTGCTCTTTGTTTGGGTGACCGTATGTCACCCCTATCATTATTACTGCCCCTTCGATTTACCAAACACAATCAATGGTAAAGAGCCACGTCCGGTGATATTTATACCTGCCTTGTGGTGCGAGATATTTTTCGTTAATTTAATAAATATCAACTGTATATTTGAGAATAATATTTGTTCATTTAAATATTTGTGTTTACTAAAAATTGGGGCTTGCTGATCAAAACTAATCTGAAAAGATTGTGAAACTTTAGATGAAATCAATTAACATAATATATAGACTTATAGATGTATATAATACACATAGACTTCAGTTTACCTCAGTTTCATGGCATTGACATTGACGTTAAGCGTTTCTTTGTGTATGGAAAAGGCAAAAATGATAAAGAACTTCCAACAATGGCTAATTCAATTTTGCGAGCCCAAAGGAAGCAAATTTAAATAATTTATTGAATATATTCATTGTGTGTCATCGACAGAAAAATTCATCAGGAATCGATTATATGTCCTGTGAAAAAAAGGGTCCATCGTCCCACCGCGCTCTCTTGCAATGAGAAGTGCGCCATTGATATTGATAAGTAAAATGAAACCGGAAAATGAAAATTGGTGTTTCATAAAACTTATGGGTACCTTTCAAATATAGAAAATTATTTATGAAAATATGAATAGATTTTTTGCATGACTTCCTTGAGGACTAAATATTGTTTTATTTAAAACAATATGAACAACGATTTGATGGATGTTTCAATTTAATCCCGTGCAGAGATTGTTATGGGGTTCTGGTAGGGTTCTTGTCAGTTTTACCTAGTTCTCTGGATTGATTATTTGCAATATTTTATTACTTAACTAGTTCATTTTCTCAAAACAAAAATCCTAATATAAAAAAGAGTTTTGATGACGGAATTTTTATTAGTATTAAAGAATTTAAAAATAATTTCAATAGAATTTTGAAACTCGATTGAGTTTTGAGATTTTTAAGTAATTAAAAAATTTCAAGTATATTTTAGGAATTTTGAATGATATTAAAAATTGTAAACGACTTTTAAAAAATTACAATGAATTGAGGAATTTTTAAGAATTTGCACAAGATTTAAAAAAATTCAAGACATCCAATTGTTTTAAAACATTTATAAATATTCTAAGGGTTTATACAAAATTTTCAGAAAATATTTTTGAAATCCCTTAAAACCTTGTGAAATATTTTGAAATCCTTTGAGATCAGTTAAAAGCTCTTGTAATCTTCCGCGATCTATTTCAAATAGTTATTAAAAATGATTAGAAAATTGCAGTCATAAAATGTAGTTTAGTATAATAATTTTTATAAAATCCTGTTTAAAGTTCTCTTAGAAATATGTTCGACAACTATAAAAATATTAGTTAATTTTCCGTTGTATTATACATTTTTATATTTTCATAAATAATTAAAAGTGAAATATATTGGGAATTTCTGATTTTTAGCCGATGTTTGGTTTTGACATGGAAAACTCTTCAATGCCATGTTTGATAATCAACAAAGGATTACTTTGAAAAAAATTCTAAAGTGAATATGTATATAAAACTGACTGATTTTGTGGCTTCAACTGAAAATGTGAGTCTACCGTTTTCAGATACGATCTAATCGTTTCAATTTTCTCAAGGATCGCTATTCGAAAGCGAAAATAATGGTCTTTCTTTAGGACTTAAACTTCTTCCCATGAAGCTCGTATATAGGGGCAATATAATTGGGCTCTCGTTGTACTCAGCCACTTGAAACACAATAACCTCCCATCGATAGAGATTTCATTCAAAACTCAAGACTGTTTTCTCTTTTCATAATTTCATTCTGCTCCGCATACCTATGGTTGAATGTTCGCTCAAGGAAGTGAGTCCTCAAGATTTATATCAAGGTGCGCTTAATCGCAACCACCCTGTTGCTTTTACAATATCATTGCAATTTGAATTGAGGCAATGGACAAAAAGTCGAGCTTTTCAGCATGCGTTGACTGAAATTTACCGTATACGATGTATACATAAAAAAAATTATTCTCTGTACTTCAAAAAACTGTGATACATATTTAAAATTAATGAAAATGGTACTATAATCCGTTCTGAGGCATCTGTGCTCAAATTGTCCATCAATCCCGCAGTTTCGTCTAATTGTAAGACTTATGTATAGACGGAACTCTAAGTTACAAGATGAAATGATGCACGATATCGTTATATTAAACGGACATTACGCTTTCAATTCGTTTCTGAGGATAACTATGCCAAGCGCTTGTATAATAAGAATAAGGCGAAAGGCTACCCGCGTGTGACTAATGTGATATTTTTTTTACCTCGGAGATCAGAGGCCTTTTGCCTCAAGCCCATTGGTAACCCGCTGACTCGATTCTAACGGAAGAATAGCGTTGATCATTCATCTTTTTAAAAAATACTTACCTCTTTTGTTGTGACAGCTTTTCGGATTGCGTGCAAGGCATCTTGACCAGTATCCAAAATGAATATGAAGCTAAATATATGAACAGATATATACGGTATGCATATAGATGTACCATATAATAATTATTTAATCTGTCATTCCTATTAATATTCACTTTTTTAAATTCTGCTTTTCAGGATTTTTAATAATAATATTAGCAATTTAACTCCTTTTTGACTCCTGGCTTAGTGCACTTTGTTATACCGGTCGTTATCTCGTTTGCGGATAATTAAACGGTATTCCAACTATACTATGGCAGCCGGTGAGGTGTGTGATGGGCCAGAGGAGA